>JANUWF010000709.1:0-38308 GCA_026120185.1 Voacanga thouarsii | reverse complement strand
AGGATTTAATCTTGAGGTGTAATAAATTTTATGTTAAAGTATTATTTTTATTCCGCTCTTTTATTTGTGTGACCTAGTTATAAAGACACATTGTCCTTTGGATGGGGCAACATCCCCGGCCCTAGCGGGCCTAGGTAGCAGGGTGTTACATATTTGTGTTGACAACAAATAATTTGATTGAAGCTTTAAGTGACATCTCACTAAATGCATTAATCCAAACTTGTAACCTTGCCAACGTATCATGATTATAGCTCCTTTGACATTGTGCCCATAAATAATTGTCTATGATGATATTTTGAATCTTGCACTCAAAGAAAAATAAAAATCAAATCGAAAATAAAAATAACAGAAAAATAATGAAAAGAAAATTACACAAATTAGAAATATTCACAAACTACCTAACTACAAAAGTTAGTGATATATACAAATATAACAAAAGCTAAATCAACAAGATTCAAGTGTTTCCGATAGTGCCCATCCCCAACAATGGCGCCAAAAACTTAATGCGTGTTTTTTAATGTAAAAAATATTACAAACAAAGTACATAATCAATCAAGCTTTAATTAAAATGGTAATCACTAAAACCACACATACAGGCAAGTATACACATCATATAGTATAGAGAATAGCAAGTGTTGAATTCATAGGAACTTAGTCTCCCACCTTACTTTACGCAAATCTTCATTGTTTAGCCAATAAAATAAAGGAATAGATGTAAATAAAACACTAACCTAATATACTAGAGAAAATCAAGTCACACAAGAAAAGTCACAAGGATAATCAAGGAGTGAGAACAAGGAGAAAAGACATGTAAATAGATAGAAATCCTTGAATACATAATAATAATTGACCAGCTATTCTCTCAATCAGCTATTATCTTGGCATCATGAAATATTAAATTAGACCCACTTCGTTTGCAATCCATGGAATTAGTATCTTCTACTTAAATTTGTAAACGTATTCTATCTCAACCATTTTACCCAAAAGACACAATAAAATCAATCGTCACACAAATCTCTATATTCTAGGTGATTTAAGCATGAAATTAGTCAATGAATCTATATTCTATTAATCATCAACCAATCTTTGTGAAAAACTTTAGAGGGGGGTGATAAGGTTTTTAGCGAACAATAGTAGATTAAAGATTTGGTTTCCAAAAAAAAAATTTGATCATATCAGCAGTGATGCTTCGTTACTTCAAGAATGGTTTACGATTTCAAGAATGCAACTTGGAGTCTTTTAAAGTCGACACAGATGATATGAAATGAGGATGGGTAGTTGAGATATTAAATGATAGGTTCAAATTAGAAAGTAAGTATCATAAATAGATCACTGATTTTAGCAACACAAAATAGAGCATTTAAAGATAAAAGTCAATAAGAGTGTTGCAAAGAAATTTATGCAAGGGAGATGAAATAAGGCTCAAAGTTTTATAGTAGTTCGATCCTCAAATGATCTACATCCACTACCTTAAGTTCTTACTTAAGGATTTCAACACACTCACTAAAACCTTATCCAAACTCAATAGTGGAAGGTGACACCAATCTTACACAAAAGGATTACCAATCTTGGTTTTACACACAATAATCAAGGCTCACCCTAACTGGATTTTACCTTCTCAACCTTGATACAAGTTAGAATGAAGGAAAGTTTATAGAAATAGCTCACTGATTTGAGCAAATTGTGAACAAATAAGCACAAACACCTTTTACCTTTTGAACAATTCAATTTCACATTTGAAGTATAAATAAAAAGGGAGATTTTTGTATTCTAAAATGTAAGAGTGTTTCTAAGAAAGATACATATACATAAAAATCTGCTTCAAAATAGAATTTTGAAAGCTTTTATAGGAGCAAAAAGTATGATAGCAACGGCTAGTTTTTCGCTATTAGATTTTTCAAAGTTTTGGACTCAAAGATTGAAGAAAAGTTGTAAAACCCCACCTAAACATACCCTAGAGTAAGAGGGATGTGATGCATATCATGTCATCATACATAAAATATATCTGTTAAATAATTTTTTGTGCCTTAGAATTGTGGTTTATAGGATATATGATTTATTTGTGCTCGTAGAGTAGAAAGGGTAAAAATGTAATTTTACTTGAGGTTAAAATAGGAAAATGACTTGAGGCTTAGATAAGAAGAATATTTGGTTGAGAAAATAGGAACAAGAGTTAACATGGTTAAGTTGCTAGAGCTTTGTGGTATAATCTCTAAGGTCTTGAGTTCAAATCCAATCACTTAAGTTTTATTCATATTTATCTTAATCCATGTTTGAATTTTCTTCTTTCTTACATTCCTTAATGTTTGGAATGTTGTCTTAAAGAAGACACAATAGTAATGTCTTATCCATGTGGTCATGTCATAAAAAGAATTCTAGAAGAATTCTTGTCTCCATTATTTTTTGCAAGCCTTGTCCTACCCTCTTTGAATTTAAGCTATTCCTATATCTTTAATTCATTTTTATATCCACAAAATTCTTCGATAAGTCCTTGGTGGGAATTTCGACAATCCCAACTCTTGTGGGATAGGGGTTGGCCGAAAATAAGGAAGAAGAATAGGTGGAGGTTTCAATTAAAACACCATAGCTATTTCTTCAAGAACATTATCTTCTTTTTGTTCTTGTTTTGGTTAAAAATCTAGAAAATTTTCCAGATTTCCTTCAAAGCCATTTTCAGAAAAGTATAGCAAGCTTCCCTACCCAATTCTCGCAAGGAACCAACTATTTTATGTGAGGATGAAGGCTGAAATACCTTGAATTTTCGCAGCTTCACAAACAATGCCAAACCAGAATTTTCCAGCAAACTAGCAACCTTTGAACGTGATCTTGAAGCCATCCGTTGAGCACATGAACAGCTGGAACTTTCTCTTTTCTTCTTCAAGATGATGGCTGGAAAACCACCATTAATGGACCTTCAAACACCCTTAAATTCCAGCTGCAAAATCGTTCCAAAGTAAACCAAAAAATCTGCACCAAAACCATTTCAATTCCAAGTGTTCTTGATTTTCAATTCTAGAAATTTTTTATCCAGCTTTGCCTCTTCTTGCTAAGGCCGAAATTCTTCAGCAAACTTCACTAAACTTCAGCCCTTGTATAGCCATGAAATGAACCTCTTAGCTTCTCCACCTACCTTGAATAATAGGACTCCATTAACATACCTCAAAACACTCCTATCTTCACTCCATCTAAACTTATTCAAACTTCAAATTAAAATTTCTGATTTTGTTCATTAAACACTCATTTAGCTAGTTGATAAGACAAAAAATTCCCTGCCATTCCATAGCCAATTTCAGGCGGCCAAAGCTTGAAATAACTCTCCATTCTTTAGTTAAAACATAGCTAGTTCTGCCATACACTATTGAATGATAAGAAACCTTCCGAGAGCAAACACCATTACCCAATCCTATACCTCAAACATCTCCACTTTTCTCTCAATTTGAATTTTGAAAAAGCTAAAACTCTCTCTCTCATTCTTCAATAACCAAAAGCTCCCCCTAGCTAAGCCATTCGGTCATAACTCGCATAAGCACACACGAAATTTCTTTTCCTCTCAAACTCTCTCAAAAATACCAAGAACACACACTTCACATCTTCAAGCCTACATCACATCTAAACATCTCCAATCACTCCCCAAACTCTCCAAATCATTAGTATTCAACCTATATTCGTCATTGGTGTACTTTATAACACCAAAACACACAAAGTTGAATCTCCAATTGGATCAAACCACCCTTTTTTATTGAAGATTCGAAGAACACAAAAAAGGTAAAATAAGAAAAATCTTCTTGTTCTTCTTCTTTTATTCAACTTCTATTCATCTCTTCTTACTCTCATTCATTCCTCTCTCACCCTCTCTCTCTCTCTTGGATGAAATGTTGATGAACAACCATGGACTATTTTTAGATCACTAAAAAGCCATCAAGCACTCAAGGATGTCCACTATGCAAGGCGAAACCTTCATCAAACATTCATCAAATCAAGTATTTCTTTCTTGATCTTCTCTTTAAATTCTCAAAATCAAGACTCTTAGATGATGATAGGTTGAATGAATAAAGTGGGGTTGAAAATGTGTTTGTGGGTAAAGGGAGTGGATTTAAGGCATGAGAATTGGAATGGATGTTTGATTATTCCTTAGAATCTCTATATGTTCATTATGATTAAGAGCTTTATGGATGTTTTGACGCACGTTAGACATTATGCCACCATTGTTGATTAGGCCTTCATGATATTAGTTTTCAATAGAGCCATAGATAATATTATGCCTAGTAGAATATCATCCTTGTGGTAGTATATGTTAATTCAAGTCTATGTTCTTGGATAGATTAACATATTTTTTGTTGATTCATTGTGTGTGTGAATATGTACATGGATTTTCTCTAGCAATAAAAATTAATGTAAAAACTACTTTTATTATTTTCATAGTTATTCTTACTATCATTATTATTATTAATATAATTAATATTATTATTTAGTTTATTTTACAAAATTCAAAAAACATAAAGTAGGTTCGAAATAGAAGATTATTTAAAATATTGATATTTTATTAGCTAAATAAATAAAATATTTTTATTAAATATAAATAATAAAATATTGGAATTAACTAATATCAAATGACTTTTAAAATCATATTATTAGTTAACCTTACTAAAACTTTTATTTACACTCATCAATAATATTTATATTATAATAATTTGTTTTTTATTAATTTTATTTATTATTTATTAATTAAAATTAAGTAAAATTTATTATTATTTATAATAATACAATTTAAATATTATTTATTACCAATATTATTTAGGATGTATTATTACCCATATTACTGATTATTAATATTACTTATTATTTATTACTTGGTAATAAATAGTTAAAACTATGATTTATTATTTATAACACCTATTTATTTTAACTTATCAAACTAATTTTATTTTACAAAATACTTTATCAACTAGTATTAAAGCATAAAGAATTGCTATCATGGTTAGATATTGATTTATTTAAGGCAAGTATTATCTAGATGTTTATCTTATACCTTGTATTTACCCCAGGCGAGGTTAGGTTGACCTGAATTAACTTGGTAGACTTTTGTACCTAAGAAAAGCAAAAGATTAGGTAAGTTCCTGCATAAAGTTGTTTGAAGACCAAAGTTACCTTGGCAAGTCAAGTTCAATGTATACGAGTATTTGTACTGTGAATACAATTATGGACAATTTTCCTTTCATTTTCAGTCAAGAAAACCATTTAAAATTAAATAAGTAATTTTATACAAAATGCCAAACTTTTCCTTATAAACCCAACTTTGACAAGAATTTTGGAAACCATAATTGCTATTTCAAAAAGAATCAATGTATGATCTTTCTTTTTCCAAGTGGGACGAACACAATGTTGAGTACTCAATAAGGGTAGACTACTAGGACTAGTCTTTGAAGGGTAAGCATATGTCTCTCAGTAGATGGTCACCTTTGAGGGGTGAGTCCTTCCTGGATAGGATGCTAGTCCTGTAGGTCATACCAGTCTGAGCCAGGAAGTTCAATTAAGTGGACTGTGTATTTTCGGAATGGACAACTGGTAAGTTTAGGTATAGAGATGGAGGAGTATCTCACCCGGTAGGCCGTACACCTACCTTGTGTCAGTATGCACAAAATGTGGCATCCTAAACGTTATTTTGTCATGATACACAAAGTGTGGTGCCATGGCTACCTCTTCTGAGTGGTTGTATTTATTGTACACATGTATGGTTTGAAAGAAAAACACCACTCTTCATTTGTGAACTTTATTTGGGACTTGTCAGCACTTTCTTTTATGAAAATTTCTCAACTTGTATACATGAACTATTTTACGTAAAACACTTAAATCACACACGAGCTTACTGAGATTTTTGTCTCACCACCTTTTATACAATGTTTTCAAGTCGGTCCTGCTGTGAAGGTTATTAATTAAAGATTGTCTTGATTTGAAGACTTATTTCTTTCATATGTATTTCCCTTGAGAGACTATAGTGGACATTCATTTATTTATTTTTTTGGAATTTGTTCATGTATTGCTTGGGTTGTAATAACTTTAATTTTGAATTATTTCCTTCATTTCTTTTGTGAGTCTTAGTTATGAAAACCCCTTGTCCTGTAGATGTGGTGACATCCCCAGCCCTAAAAGGGGTATAGGTAGTAGGGTGTTACAAAAGTGCATCCAAAACGCGAGTCCAAAACTGCACTTTTTTAGGCAGAAACATTTAGACACTATTTCAAAACTTTTGACAAAGCTTTTGGATGCAAAGTCCATCCAAAACACTCAGTCCAAATATCTAAAAGCTTACTTTTTGAAATTATTTTATTTGTGTGCTTCAAAGTAGAAATAAACTGAATCATAAGGTAAATGAGACATAGGAATTCACACATAATACCTTGACAAACGATTCTTAGTCTAAATTTCTTTCACAAGGACTTTATCATTTTGCAAGCTCTTGAATTGAAGATATACTTAATTTGGATTCCATTGCTCAAGAGTTGCTTGGCAGTCTTATTAGCATGCCTTTGGAAGAACTGGGGTCAAAGCACGTCCTATCACATATAGATCACACAAGTTAATCCTCATCCATGTTTATCATGAGTTAAAATATAGAAGAATACCCTTAGGGCTAACACTTTGATTACTTAGTCTTTACCCTTTACCTCTTTTTCAAGGAAGTTAAGACTAACTAGAATTGAATTAATTAGTTGACCATTTTCTCCTAACATCATTTTGCAAGATAATTAGAAAAGAAATAATCAATCCAACAATATATTATACTTAGGTAATCTAATACCAAGAATAGCAATAAATTGATCAAAGAACTAAAATTAATACAAAATTATGAATCCAAAAGAATGTCATCTAAAGATAATTAAAATATTAATATCAAATTGTCAATAAATTACAAAGAAAAGGAAAAGAAGTCACTCATAGACAAACAAGATCATTTCTTCCTCATTGAAACCTTCTTGATCAACCTCCTCTTCCTCTCCAAAAATTCCCCTTGATCCTCCTAAATCTTGGTATTTCTCTAGGATTTTTCTAAAGATATTACATTGAAGAATTAAAAACTATGAAAAATAGTTTGTACAATGTTATTCTCTTAGATTTATAGGAATTCTAATTTGCAAAAAATGGCTACAAGAGTCCTTTTCTAGGGTTGAAAGAGTTCCCAAAAGAATTAAACTAAAATTGCCAAAATCTGATCTAAAAAGGAGTATTCGCTGCCTCTGCACAAAGTGGACCTGGCACCGGGTCATTTCGACCCACCTAGTGCTGGGTCCATTCTGGTTTCTTCTCAAACTTACTCTTTTCTATAACAGACCCGACACCTAGTACCTTAGATGGACCTAGCGCCAGGTACAATCTGGAATCTTTCACTTTTTGCTCAAAATCTACTTAATTCTGCACAAATTCATCTAAAATACTCTTCATAAGCAAAATATCAAACAAGAAGAAATATGCCTAGTTAATACATCAAAAGTATCACAAAAGAGCTTCAAATAATTAGAAAAATAATGATGAATTTAGTTGTTTTCATCTCATCTACGCCATACTTTGTATAAGGCTAGATATCTGCTTTGTTATGGGCATGGTTGGTAGATATAAGTCAAACCTAGGGGAAGAATATTGGCAAGCTATAAAGCATATCCTTAAGTACATGAAGGGGCTAAGGGACTATATGCTTGTCTACAGAGCTGATGAATTGATTCCTACTGGTTACACTGACTCAGACTTCTTGGCGAATAAAAATGAAAGAAAATTCGCTAGTGAATATGTTTCACTTTATCTATAGGGGGTATTTTACAGAGGAGTGTTAAGCTATCTTGTATTGATGATTCCATTATGGAAGCTTCAAAAGTAATGGTTTGGCTCCAGAAGTTCCTCATAGAACTTGGAGTTATGCTACAAATGGACAGGGCTATAACCATATATTGTGGAAATTCTAGAGCTATATCACAATGCAGGAACCATAAGAAGGGCAAGCATATTGAAATGAATTATCACTTGATCTAGGAGTTTGTCTAGAAATGGGAGATAGTGGTTTATCAGATTTCTTCTACAAATAATCTAGCGAACCCATTTACTAAGCCTTTGACAGAAAATGTATTTAAAAAACACTAGGACATCATAGGGGTAGGTACATATGAACTCTAATGGTCTATTTAGTGCAAGTTGGAGATTGTTAGAATGTATATCCAAAATAGACTATGTATTTCTATATTTTAGAGATTAATAAAATAATTCATTCAAATAGTTGTTAATATACATATATTTGCACATTAAAGGTTTATATGTGTTAGTAAGTAATCTACGTGATTGGATCGTACTTTCACAGTAAAGTGTAGATTATGGGCTACTCACATATAAGAAAAAATGTTCTTGATTGATTGATGAAGTTGGGCATTTTATCAAGGTTTAGATCATTACACTATAGTTTCTAACTACAGAATAGTTTATCTTTAACCGGTAAGTAGTCCACTCACACTAATAGTGTAAGCGTATTTAGAACACGTAGAACTAGACCAAGCAACAATAATCTTTAATAAAGAATTATAATAAATAAAGATTGGTCTATCGCTGCTACTATATGGATGAGTGCCTTAAGACTTGAGTATAAGTTAGTGGTCTAGAGAAGTTAGGCTTGTACACTTGTATGATATGTGAGATCTTATTGCAAGATTAATAACCTTGTATGTTGGGTGTATAAAAATAATTAATTAAGACAGACATATACAATATAATTTCTATATTTCACTTAGTGAAGATATCATCCCATTGTGCTTGTCTAGAATAATCTAAATAATCTAAGGCCCTAGGAAACATGGCAAAGTTTGTATGCTTTCGAGTAGCTCCTTGAACTAAGTGGATACATACTAAAAGTAATGGATTATTGGACTAGATATCAAAGGATGGTAAACATCATTGAGAAAGGTGTTAGCATAATTTTCCTATCTTAATGATAAATGTTACGCAGAGGGATATTTTCTTCATTACACATGTAGGTTGAAGACATTGCATTTGCAAAATTATTCTTGGGGTTAATATTTTTATTTGGCGATAAATGAAATATTTAGAGTGATAAAATACAGTTGTTTGTTAGCAAAGGTATTTTGATCATTTTAGTAGCCAAGAATAATATATCTTTTGGTTCCCAGAGTAGCTCAAGTGACTTTAGTAAAATTTGTCTGTTGTACAGGCTTATTGGATGAAATTAATATTAAAAGAATTATTCAAGGAGTCAAGAAATTATTTATATGGGTTAGAATAATTTATTTGGCCAATTTAATTAAATTTATTTGTTAATTAATTGTCTTAGGTATTTTTGTAATGGGCCTAAGTGGATCAATTATTTAATAAGAGAGCTATTTAATTAGTCTTTAGCTAATTAGAAAAAACTCTGGCCTACCAGGGTAATTGAGATAGCAAAGTTTCTTATAGGAATTAGTTGTCTCCTTAACAAGGGAAAAAAATTGAAAAAAGAAGAGAAATGGGAAAGGAAACAAAAAGAAAAGGAAAAGGAAACGAAAAGAATAGGAAAAAGGAAAAACTAAAAAAAAAAAGAAATTGAAGAAGCTGTGGATTAGTTTTATTATAGGCATGCATACGTGAAAAATAGATTCACATAAGGTCACAAAATATTACTTTCGATTTTCTAGCTTTGGGAAAGAAAGGGCCACCACTGTTTAATTCCTTCTTTAAAAAAAATAAAATCCATTATTTTTCCTTTGCAAAAGCTCTTCCAATTTTTCCTCCAATTATTATTCTTTTATTCTTGTTCTACTTTCATCCATAGATAATCCATAGGAGGTTTGAGAAAGCTTTTTAAGATTAAAAGTTAGCAATCTTGGTGTGTGTGTTTGATGCAAATGAGTCAACGCTTGGCCGGAGTTCCAGTGGAACAAGTGATCCTGACCCTATTTCTCCAATTATTCAATTTAATCGTTAAACCCTATTCCTCCAATTTTTCAATTTAATCATCCTAAAAGTAAGTATTTCTAGACATTGGTTTGCAAAAAAAATTTAATTTGCATACTTTTGCTGCATACTTATTTTTCTACGATTCTTTAATGAGTGCTTATTATTGTTATATTTCTTAGTCAATTATTCTGGGTTTTACTAAATTAGTGACAGATGACTATTCATTTCCCTTATTTTTGCCTTGTTTTGTGTAGAATACATAAATAGAAGATGATTGGAGAAACAAGGTGAAAATGGAGCAAAAAAGTATTAAACTGGTGCTGGGTACAAAACCAAAGAAGCACCGGTTCGGAATAGAGAGTTTAGACCCAATAATATGGGCATAACATGTGCCAATTATAGAGCTACACAGGCACCAGTTCAAGGTAATAGGGGCCGATTCACTAGTTAAAGAGGCACTAGTTATTTTCAGAGAGTTCAAGAGGCCGAACAACAAGACTAACAACCACTGGATAGAAGAATAAATAGGCACCAATTTAGAGTGGGATTTCAAGATTTTCAAGAAAAAGTGCAAAACCGGTGCCAGTCTATAATTACAACAGGCACCAGTTCGTGTCGGGACAAGTCAATACAGAGTATATTCCAAGTCTTTCAAGCTCTTCTATACATAGTTCTTTTTGTTGTCTTCTCAACCACGAATCAAGAAGGAGAGGAACAGCCTCCAAACCCTAGAGCTCCACGAAAAGCATGATGTGAGGTTCTCACTGATAAACCTTAGAAGGGGTGACTAAGGTTTATGGCAAACAAATACAATTTAAAAAATCTTTGATGTCTTTTTGATAAAGACCGAACAAGGTGAGAGTTTAAAAATACAAACTTATGTGTTGCGGAGGAACCTTCAAAACTCTTCTAGATGATGGAAAGAAGATCTATAGTTAAGATAGATAAATGAAGTAACAATAACAGTTTTACCCAACTGCATAAAATGAATGCAAGAAAGAGTATGAAGCTCTTAAGTTTGATGAACAGTAAAAATGCAAGTATGAAGAATAAGTAAAATGCAGAAGAAAAAGGCTCAATGATGTATAGTGGTTCGATCCTCAAATGATCTATATCCACTACCTTAAGTACATACTTAAGGATTTTAACACAACCATTGAAACCTTTTTCCCAAATCAATGGTGGTAGGCAACACCAATCTTACACAAGAGGATCACCACACTTAGTTTTACACCCAACCTCTTTAATCACAACAATCAAGGCTTATCCCAATTGGGTTTTACACCACAACCTTGATACACATGAACTCAAAGCTTAGCCCAACCGGGTTTTACACCACAATCTTGATACAAGAAAGAATGAAGGAAAACTTATAGAAATAGCTCACAAATTTGAGCAGATATGAACAAATGAGCACCAACACCTTTTTACCTTTGAAGCAATTTGATTTCACTTTGAAGCACAATGAAAATGGAGATTTTTGTTTCCTAAAGTGTAGGAGTGTTTCTAAGAAAGATAGAACAAAAACATCCTAAAAAATCGTGTTTAAATAGCTTTTATAGAAGCAAAAAATAAAGCTCGAACGGCTGAAATGGCTAGTTTCACGCCGTCAGATTTTTCAGAGTTTTAGACTTAAAGATCAGATGAGAGTGCACCTAAAAGTTGAGTCCAAAATGGCACTTTTTTAGGCAGAATCGATTTGATACTCTCCATAGAGTTTTGGATGATGCTTTTGAATGCAGAGTCATCCAAACTACTCAATCCAAAATTTTGAAGACTTAAAACTTTGAAATCTTTTTGTTTATGTGCTTCAAGGTAGAAATAAAATAAATCATAAGGTAAGGAAGACGTAAGAATTTATACAGGTAATACCTTAACAAAGATTCATAGTCTAAGGTTCTTCCATAAGGATTTCTTTGTATGCCATCTCTTAAGCTTGTCTTATACTTTGTCACCCATTCTTGGATTCCGTTGCTCAAGAGTTGCTTTGCAATCTCATTTACATGTCTTGGAAGAACTGAGATTAAACATGTCCTATCATATATAGATCACATAAGTTAGCCCTCATCAATGTTTTTCATAAGTCAAAACACAGGAGAATGCCCTTAGGGCTAACAATCTCCTTGTTTTTTAGTGATGACAAACTTGATGAGATTGTGATATAAAAACAATGATATGAACAGTACAGACATGTTAGACCAAGAAAAATAAGAATATTTGAAAAATAAAACGCATTCTCTCATTATAGGACTCAATGAGTGTTTTTGAGATTAAGATAAAAAAAAAATTAAGCATCTACTCACAAACATAGCTTAATGAACCTATAGCCCAACCTACCTTTATATCCTCCTTCCTTCCATCAAAGGACTATTTCACAGGAAAATATCCGCAATTAGTAGTCACAAAAAAAAAAAATGCATAGATATGTATACGAGGAGGTATAGAAGATAAATCATAAGATGTAATGCTCCCCCTTAGTATGTGCATATATGAATCACAAGATATAGAGCTACGAAGTGCATTTGAGTATTAGACTAAATTTCAAGATTTTGGACTTCCAAAACATGCATCTAAAACGGGATAAAATGAGACAGTAGCTAATCTTTTAAAAACTCATTTTTGGACTAGTCTTTTGGATTGAAGAAATATGAGTCCAAAACTCCTCTTCTGTATGTGTAGAGTAAGAAAAATTCCCAAGAGTATAGATAAATATTTTTTTTCCTAGAATTGTTTGAACTCATTTTTCTCAAGAAAATTCAGCATGAAAATTTTACATAGTAACCAAAAAAAGGTAAGACAGATTTCATAAGTATTCACTTGAGTAACCTCATTATCAAAACAAACATTTTGCAAAATGCACATCACAACCATATTCAAAACAAATCATTCAACCAGATCTTAATCAGTTAGAATGTACAACAAACTTATATCCATACTTCAATCTCCGTAGTCCATACTAATAACCTCGTCGCAACATAGTCTCCATCAAGTCACTCAATTCTTCACAGTCCTTATTTTCAAACTATAATCATAAACAGACATAATTCATCTTAAGCCATATGAATTTATAATCATCATAAGCAGTCACAATCATAATCCACAAATTTCAAACCATAACCCTCAAAGACCAACATACAACCACAATATATTCACAATTCACAATCCATGTTTATAAGGGCTAAGATCAATGAAAGAGATAGCATGATAGCAAAAAAATTTTAGACAGCACAATGTTTGGTCAATTCCAAAAGAAATTTTCAGTCTCCACATCACAATCTCCTCTTAGTCCACAGCATAATCTCTATACCCACATCAAGTCATCAATTCACAATCCTCCAATAATATATTTTCTACCCCTTTGTCATTAGAAAAAAAAAATAGCAATAAGCAGTAATATCCGGAGAATGCCCAAAACAGGGATAGCAAGAGGCAATAATCAATATCAGTCAATAAGAAAGAGCAGTGAACTAGCAATAATATCAGTCCAAGACTAAGATAAAAGAGTTTTAAATATATATATATATATATATATAGTGTAGAGAGCAAGAAATTTTGCAAGAATTAAATTGTGTCATCAGGAATAAAAGTTAGTAGAAGAGGTCATCATTCAGCAGTCATTATGTGTTATATCTTCATGAAACAAGGATAGTCATAAGCTTAGCATTACCACCCTTCTTTGAATGTTGTCCAATAATTCTGCTGGACCTTTGTTTTACCACGACATGCTTTTGTTTTTTGCTAGATGAGCTGCCAAATGCAGCTGGTTTGTCTTGCTTGAGAATTTCCTTAGCAACAGTGGATGCAGCGGTTGTGGGTTACTTGGTGTGCAAAGACGGGATATTAATAATATCAATCTTTTTCTCATTCTCTTTCTCACTTTCCTTCTCCAGCTGAACATCAGTTTCTTCCCATGTTGAAGGAATGATAGGTTCCAGCTCTGGCACGGGTGGAGGAACTTCTTCAATCAAATTGTCTGCAGCTTCGTATTGCTTTCCTTCCACATTTATCAGTCTATTTCCCAAATTTTTCAATTCACCTTTGACTTATGCACTCAGACTATCTAGCTTGGTTGATAGCAAATTTATAACAACCAAAATACTATGAGTTATTCTACTTTCCTGATTTTTTTACATCCTTCAACTTAATGTTTCCCTTTGAATTTCAGTCTCAACTTTTCTTTTTGTGTGTCTAGATATAGCAGATTTTCCTTGCCTTTCACCAAATTTCTTTCTCTCCTTCAATGGCCTTTCTAAGTGATATCTATTGTTTATCTGCTAGAATGGATCCCATTTTCTCAAATGTATCTCTACTATAGAAGTTTACCTTGCAGTGCTCAGAGGTAATCGTGCTCAAATCAACATTGAAGTACTTAAATAGCTTAGTGAGAAGGTTTCCAAAGAGGAATTCTTTGTTTGATGTGTTTCGGCATCAAATCATCAATTTCACAACCAGAAACTCAAAGAAAATTTGTTTTCCTTCTAACAGAGCCAACATCAACACTATTTGCAGAAAACATACAGACGTCATGTGGCCAAGACTTGGTATCACCATGGTTGAGATGTAGAAATCTCCCTATTCTATTTAACCATTTGGCATTTTGATCCCTTGAATTTCTAAAGCTCTTGGCACCAGTAAATTTCATCTCAAATCAACTCAGTTCAAACAAAATTTCAGAATTTTTCAGGTAGTTCATTTCAAAAAAGTGTACTCCACTATCTCTGATATAAAAAATTATGTTTAATATACGATGGTCAACTCAAGGTTCACTTCTCCAATTCTAGGCATATACTACTGCACAATAAACCCGTTTACTATTTTATCATGTCATCATTTTCTTAGATTCGCATAGAATTCTCAAACCAGTAGGGTGTACAAATTCTCATCAATTTGACAACAAAGCCCCTTATCCAAGATTCTTAACATATTTAGAATGATAGAAAAGTTCGGAAACACTTTAGCAATGGAAGTCCTTAGAATCATCCCGATGGCCCGCAATAATAGTTCTATTTCTAAACACCTAATCACTGTACTCAAATTTACCTATTTTGAGTTGAGAAATTGAGGTATCTGAGTGCTCGTGCTTTCCTCTTTTGGATGTTGTTTTGATAATACACTTTAAGGAGTTAGTTCATCAATGGCAACTCATTTTTCCTTCTTCTTTGCAGATATTAGTCTAGTAGTGACTAATTTCTTTTTCATTGTCTTGCATTTCTTGAGCTCCTTAGTTATTGGCTCAGTCTCTTAGCTGGGATTTAGAGTTTTATCCATAGTGAACAGGATTGAAGGGTTTGATTTTTTTGGTTTTGGAGAAAGAATAAAAGCCAAAGGAAAAAGAAAAGTTTTGAAGCAAATGACAGCTTCTTTGAATTTTTGAAATGAGAAAAAGATTCAAATAGATTTGAATTCTTTTAGGGTTTACGAGGTATTGAAGAGTATAAGTAAAATTTAAGATATTTGAGAAATATGATTTTTGAAAATAGAGATTGTTGTGGCAAAAAAAAAAAAAAAAAAAAGCGGGAACGTTTAGACCTTAAAAAATTTTGAACATTTGGACACAAATTGTCCATTCGATTTCCTTGTCCAAAAGGTGGAATAAAATAAGTTCTATTGAGGGGATTTTAGATTCATATTTTCCAAATATTGCTTCCAAAAACTCTATCCAAAAGTTGCATCTTCAGTAGTTCTACAAAAATAAACAAACAAATCATTCTACAAATTGTCAGTCACATGATTCTGGTAATTCCCAAACTTCTTCTCAGATGATTGAATATTTCTTCAGCCAGTGGTTTGTGAATATATCATTTGAGCAGTTCCTTGCCATACTTGGCTTGATTTAGGAAAATATCACTAATAGTTTGCTTGTTTTGTAATCCGAGTAAAATATTAAGTTCTTTCATCATACTCATCTCAATCTTTTGCTGCATTGTCTTGATAAATTTTTTGTATCAATTACGAGATGGTCAAGTGATCTAAGGACAAGCTTTCAACTTGATTCTTTTCAAATTGGTTCATCTTTTCATCTAATTTTAACTTCGCATCTAGGATCACCAATGATATGTTCTTTCGGATGGACAATTTGGACTTCCAATCTTTTGACAGATTCTAATCAGTGTGTTCGACACTTCTTTGCTCACTATCTTCAACTTGTTGTTCCTCTAGCTTTTCTTCTTTGGTATGGTTGTTAAGTGATGGAGCTTCATGATGTTCAACGCCATTTTTCTTTGAGCTACCTATATCATTGTCATCTTTTCATGCAATTGATAAGGTCCAGGTAAATAAAAAATATCATCTACTAATACATAAGTATACTTCTTACCATTCAAGCTAGTGGTCCTTATTGGTCCAAACAAATCCATATGTATTAGTTCAAGAAGATTTGAGGTTAAAATCATTTTCTTGGATTTGAAATATGTCTTGGTTTTTTTTCCAAAATGGCAAGCATCATACAATTGGTTTTTATCAAATATCATTTTGGGCAGTCCTTTCTCAAGCGTTTTTAAAGGATAATCTATTTAACAAATCAATAGAAACATGGCCTAACTTTCTATGCCAAAGGTAGCCATCAATATCATATATGAAAAAGCATTTTTCTTCATGAGAAGTAGGATCATCATGATATAATACATAGACATTACCAATGCGGTTGGCAGCAAAAATAATTTCATCACTAGATTTATCAATGATAGTACATGAATATTTAAAAAAAAAAAAAAACCTTTGTAGCCATTATCACATAAATGATTAATACTAAGCAAGTTGTACTTCAATTCATCATCAATGATACTTTCCTAATAATGATGGAGAATCTCTTACCAACATTATCTTTACCGAGTATTTCCCTTTTTCTTATCTCTAAATTAGACAAATCCATCATTTGCAGCTAGAAAGTCATCCATTAATGCAGCATTTCCCATCATGTGTCGTGAGCATCCACTATCCAAGAATCATTTTGTAGAACTTAATTTTTACAACTGATGTACCTATTCATAGGATGGAGCAATGCCTTTTGGTACCCACATTTTCTTGGGTCCACAGAAGTTACTAATAGTTGCTCTAATGTTTCAAACAGTTTTTGCATTAGATTTCACTTTTTTCTTAACATGACACTTAGATGCTTTGTGTCCAGATTTTTCACAATATGTGCAACAAATATATGTCATATATGATGATGTAGCTTTTACAAAGTAAGATTTGTAATTTTCAGCTTTAATCTCATGCCTATAGCCTAGACCATTTCAGTTTCCAGCCATGTGTTGTGCACCAAGCAATTTTTCCAAATTGTTTTTGCCATTTGTAAACTTTTCAATGCATGTAGTGAGATCATCAATTCTATTTTTCATGTCATCAAAATTACTGACCATAATTTCAAGAGAACGAACTTTGTCATACAAGCATCTATTCTCAAGTGTCATACAATGCAAAGAAGTTAGGATAACATCCTTTTCAATATTTGAGCACATAATAAAATCAAGTAAGGCTTTGTTCTCAATCAATAGCTTAGCATTATCATCTAACAAGGAATTAATTTTTATTTTCATTTATTTGTTTCTTCTAGATAGCTTTTTGAGTTCATGAAATATGTCAAAAAGTAGCTCATTAGGATCATCAAGATTTTCACAATCAGAATCATATAATTTGGATATGGAATTAGAAGAAGTAGGATTTACCTTATCTTCCATGGCCATGAAGCAAATGTTTGCTTTTTCATTTTCAAAATCATAGCTTTCTTCTATCTCGGATTCAGCTTAATCCTGAGCTCCAGTCAATCTTTTTCTTATCTTCTTGCTGTGCTTGGCTTCTCTTTTTTTTGCTATTGGACAATCAAAAATAAAATGTTCCGTATTCTTACATTCATAGCATTGAGGTTTGAAGGACGAAGTTTGTCCTTTCTTTTTGATAAATTTTTTACCTTTGCTTAAGTTGCCCTTTTGAACATCTTCTTGAATGTTCTAGCAACCATAGCCATTTCTTCATTGTCCAGATTAGTACCACCATCATAATTAGTTTGATCACTGTTAGGCTCTTCATTAACTACTTTCAAGGCAGTTCCTCTTTTACTTCCATCATCTTCATCATACTCTTGAAACTTTTTCAGTTTCATTTCATGAGTTAATGGGGAGCCAATTAGCTCTTCAATGGGTAGGCTATTCAGATTTTTTTATTCCTCTATATCCAAGGTTTTTTGCTGCCAACTCTTTAGCAAAGCATCAAGCAGTCTTCTGTTTTGTTCTCTAAGGGAATAAGTTTTTCCATACGCTTTTTGACCATTCATAATGTTTATGAACCAAGTAAACATATCTATTATATTCTCATAAGGCTTCATGGAGAATAATTCATAATCTCGGACAAGGAGTCCTAGCTTCGGTTCTCTTACTTAATTGGTCCCTTTATGGGTGACGTAAAGTAGTCTCCACATTTTTTGAGCTAAATCACAGCCATTCACTTTGTTATATTCAGTAGCATCAAGAGCACAACATAAAATATTTATAGCTTGAAAATTCAGTGTCATTTTGGTATTGTCATCAGCATCATACACATTGCTCTGTTTAGGCACAGTTCTGCCTTCAACACTTTTCGATAGAACATATAGCCCTCTTTTAATCAACTTCCATAACTCAAAATTAATTGAGCATACATAAATATTCATTCTATTTTTCTAGAATGTATAATTTCTTCTACTAAACAAATGTGATCTATTTGTTAAGGATCCATCAATGTAAGGCAGAGAATATGTGTTTACCATCTGAATCTTTCCTACAGACCAAAGATAATGTATACCAACGCTCTAATACCAGTTGATATATTTTAGAGGGGGGTGAATAAGGTTTATAGCAAACAAATGCGATTTAAATTTTTTTATGTCTTTTTGATAAAGGCCAAACAAGGTGAGAGTTCAAAAATACAGACTTGTGTGCTACAAAGGAACCTTCAAAACTCTTCTAAATGTTGGAAAGAAGATCTATAGTTAGGATGGGTAGATGAAGCAATAATAACAATACCCAACTACATAAAATGAATGCAAAGAAGAGTATGAAGCTTTCAAGTAGGATGAACAGTAAAATGCAGGTATGAAGAACAAGTAAAATGCAAAAAAAAAAAAAAGGCTTAATGATGTATACTGGTTTGATCCTTAAATGATCTACATCCACTACCTTAAGCACACACTTAAGGATTTTAACACAATCACAAACCTTTTGCACAAATCAATGGTGGTAGGCAACACCAATCTTACATGAGGATCACCACATTTGGTTTTACACCCAGCCTTTTTAATCACAACAATCAAGCCTCACCCCAACTGGGTTGGTCACCACAACCTTGATACATAAGAGTTCAAGGCTCACCCTAAATGGTTTTTACATGACAATCTTTAAACAAGATAGAATAAAGAAAACATGTAGAAATATCTCACAAGTCTAAGCAGATATGAACAGATGAACACCAACACCTTTTTACCTTTGAAGCAATTTGATTTCACTTTGAAACACAATGAAAATGGATAATTTTATTTTCTAAAGTGTAGAAGTGTTTCTAAGAAAGAGAGAATAAAAAATTTCTAGAAAATCGTATTTAAATGGCTTTTATAGAAGTAGAAGTAAATCTCCAACGGCTAGAAACAGCTAGTTTCACGCTGTCAGATTTTTTTAGAGTTTTGGACTCATAGATCGGACGAGGGTGCATCTAAAAGATGAGTCCAAAATAGCACTTTTTTAGGCAGAACCGATTTGACACTCTTCACAGAATTTTGGACAGGGCTTTTAGATGCAGAGTTATCCAAACTACTCAATCCAAAATTTTCAAGACTTAAAACTTTGAAATCTTTTTATTTGTATGCTTCAAGGTAGAAATAAAATGAATCATAAGATAAGGAAGACATAGGAATTTACACAGATAATACCTTAAGAAAGATTCGTAGTCTAAGGTTCTTCCACAAGGATTTCTTAGTATGACATCTCTTAAGCTTGTCTTATACTTTGTCACCTATTCTTGGACTCCGTTGCTCAAGAGTTGCTTAGCAATCTCATTTGCATGTCTTGGAAGAACTAGGGTTAAATATGTCCTATCACATATAGATCACATAAGTTAGTCCTCATCAATGTTTGTCATAAGTCAAAACACAGAATGCCCTTAGGGCTAACACTTACTACACTGAATAGTATTTGTACTTAATTTATCCCTAGTCATAGTATTAATAAGATAAGACATCATTAATGCATTAAGTTTAGCACGTGTTATACTTCCTGATTTGATGAAGCGGTGGTTCTCACATCCATGAGTATTGTGATACCCAAAGATAACACATGGATGCTTGTTACTAGAACAAGTATATTAGATGACATTGCTATGAGATAATCACGTGGATAACTATTTATTATCAATGATAGAATTTCGTCACAGAAAATGTGAAACTATCCACAGAATTGAGATCTCCAAGGTACTTTATTTGTTAAGAGGTGGACTTTAATTATAATTTTTGGAGTCCTGACAAGATTTCCTATGGGATGGATATTGGGTACAATATGAAGCAAACGTAAGTAGTCGAGAGAATCAATAAAGGATTCACCACTCCTAATAATAGGAGCGAATATCTCACGACCACTTGTAGAAATCACTACTCAAAGAGTCCTTGGCCAAGGAAATTGTGTGATGGAAATGGTTCCAATTGATACATATGATGAATAGTGGATTCAGGGAACAAGTACTAAAATATTCAGGCCAGAATAAATTTATTATTTTGGAAGGATTTGGAACTAATTCTATACTCCAAATTGAATGAGACATTGTATGGTGAAAGAAGTTTATTACACTGTTGTTTTCTATTGAAAGGTTCATATCAAGCTACCTGACTTTCTAAACTTTTAGGTGGTGATGATGTGTTGCTAGATATCACTCATCATCTGCTGAATATAGATTTATTAATTAAAGAATTAATAAATCAATCCTTGTTAGAATTAATAAGGTAATTCTAAAATTATTAAGGATTATTACCTTTAAATATGTTTAGATTAATTCATTTTTTGCAACCAATAAACCGAGAAACCTAATAGGTTACATACAATAGAGGAATAAGAGCTCAAGATGTTATTTGATAACATTGTAGGGTTAATTGTAAAAGGAAGAAGTTGTTGTGATCAAATTATAATTAGCTATAATTCGTGGCCATATTATAATTAACAAAAATCATAATAGTAATTGGTAATTAAAAGAATCTATATTCATTATGGATTCTGATTACCAAAACTACACGGATGATATATGTTTTGATATGGACGTCGTGGGGATGATGATTGAAAAATTACAGAGAGTTTTTTTTTTCTGAAAAAGCATAGCTCCCTCATCATCTTCTTCTTTTGGAAAACCACAGAAAACCCTAGCCGCCATAACTAATTCTGCTACCACAGAAACTTTGGTGACTCTTCATGCAATTCTTGTGTGGACTATATTAGAGGCGATCCTACACTTGGGTTGCAATGCTTTGACGAAACAAATAGAGAAGACATTCTCTTTGGTTGGCTAGATCGTGCCTTCAGTAGAGAGGAAAATTTTTTGTTTCATAGAGGCTGCACCGAAAGGTATTTTTCTCACCTATATTGATCCGTTTTACGCATAAAAGCAATCCTTGTTGTTTGGAATTCCTATTTTTCCTTCCACTGAGTAAATCAGTTTTGCATGCGAAATTCCTACTATGGTATAAGAGCCCCTTTTATGCGTTAATGGATCGTATATTTGGCCATGAAATATGGTTCATCATAGTCTCTGTTTCTTCTGTGAAAAATTGTTTAATGCAAGCATGTTAACTAAAAAATGTTTCAGCCGCTTTCTTGAAATTGTTTCAAGAATATTTGCATTTTCTTATGCCTGAAATCGTTTCACGTAGAATGTTTAAATTACATAAATAGTTTATGTATCTGTACCCATTGAAAATCGTTTAATGTTTAGGTTTCTTCTGAAAGTTGAATCAGTGTGTTGTGGATATAACGATCATGGCTCCTGTAAAAGTTACAAGAGATGAATTTATAATAAGAGTTAAGGTGTTAATTCTTTCAAAAAAAGTGGCTTTTCTGGGCATGTTATATTCTAAAAAAAAAAAAATTTTTGAAGCTATTTTTTTTCCTCTTTCCGTTTCTAAACTTTGCGAAGAATTTTTCTTCATTTTGGTAATTTTTGTTTTCCAGTAAACAGAGAGTAAACTAATGTTTTCTTTGCATTGAATGGAGAAGTAATCTTTTGTAGAATGCCAGAGAAGATGACTGGAATCTTGATAAGAAAAAATGAAAAAAAAAAATTGTTTGGCCCCAAGCCGCCGACGGCTTACTAGAAGCCAAGCTACGGCTTGAGGCACAACCTTCCCAAGCTGCAGCTAGCCCGAATTGCTTCTCCAAAATTCACAGCTCGCTTCGATTGTTCTTTGCAATCTAGGGGAGGCATATGCAATGCCTCCCGCGGATGCAACCTCCTTTTTATAAATAAAAAAAAAATTTATTTTTGCCTTTTCTTTTCTTGTTCAACTTCTTGTGAAATGGACCACGATTTGGTTTTTGTTTCCTTTCAGCTGGTACCCAGATTTTTCCCAAAGTTTCTATTTTGGGACTAATGTATATAATTTTTTTTCAAAAATCTTATTTTTGGAAAATAATATATTTTTTAAAATATTGATTTTAGATTATATATTATTTTAATTCCTAAAATATGATTTTAACAATTAATATATTTTCAAAAATATTGATTTTAGATTATATATTATTTTAATTCCTAAAATATGATTTTAGCAATTAATATGTTTTCTAAAAGATTGATTCTAGGAGTGATTTGGAAGGGAGAACCTCATTTGATGAGGGATGGAAAATTTAATTTTCTTTCTGGGGGCACTGCCCCCTAAGACCACCCCCCCCCCCTTTTTTAAGAAATGGGGACCTAAAAGTTTTTTTTTTTCAAAATTTGATTTTGAGACTAACGATTTTATTTTTCCAAAATAATGGCTTTGGAAGTTTATATTTTATATAAATTTATCTGGAAATTTCAAAATTTTGATTTTGGAAACTTTTGTTAATTTCTAAATTTTGATTTTAGAAATTAATAGATATATTTTTCTAAATTTCTGATTTTAGATTTTATTTCCAAAATAGTGATTTTGGAATTGTATGCTATATTTTTATTTTGCTTAATGTGTTTTGAGCATGATGTTGGCTTGGTGGATAGCTATGGACTAAGACCAAATATATCTATTTATGCATTATTTACAGTTTTTGGTTTTAATGAAATAGGGTCTGTGTGTCCTGCCTTCTCTATTATTCTTGTATAATTTCTCTTCTCATCTAAACTCCCCTCGAATGTAAGGTTTTATGTAACTAGATTACATAGGTTATATAAAGTTAGAAAAAATTATTTACAAGACATTGGAGATGGTGGCTAAAGCGAGGCGAGAGGGTAAGACCTTCTACTTATATCATGCATGAATACATAGGATTGACCATATTAATTTCCTTTGTGGCTCAAGGAAATTAATTTAGGAAAAGTCCAAAATCATATCATGTAATATTGTTTTATGACATGTATATATGATGATATTTTGCATACTATGTATAAGACCACCAATATAAACAAATCCCTCAAAACAATATTAAATCTAAAGCCTTCCGTTAATATAGCAAGAACGAGAGTTTTTTTTCAAGATTAGGTTGTTGGGCATACATAAGCTTACTCAACATTGAGCATGTTCAAGCTATAAAATGTGATTCCGGATTAATGGGTTAGATTTAACTAATGTTTTTATCTCGGTTGGACATACCCAAGCATAAAGAATATTAGAGGCTAAGTTGGGGTAGTGCTAAATGTTTTAAGATTAAAAGATATTAATCACCTAATAATCCGATAGTTATATTTGATGTAATTGGTATTGGATACCTAAAATTGAACTTAAGAGTGAATTATTGGGCATATCTATGGTCATTCTTAAGGAATTTGGATACCGATTCACTAGGAAAGCTTCTAACGGTTTTTCTCGTATCAAAAGTGAGGGATATTGGTTTGAGTAAAATAGTGGAATAAAAATACGCTTAATTAAATACCTAATTATTTGCATTACATGTGTATATATATTACGCTAACTTTATTATCTTACATCTAGGTCATCTGCATCATGAAACAAACTTAAACTTACATAGCGTTTTGGAAATGAACAAACTTACCGAGTTAAATTTTCTAGACTGGTATAGTAACTTGAGAATTGTTCTAAAGTTAGAAAAATTGCTCTATGTGTTAGAGGCTCCTATTCCACTACCACCAGCTCAAGATGCTCATACTAATGAGCATGTTGTCCACAAGAAGCATAAAAAGGATAGTGACACGGTATTCTGTGTGATGTTGGCGTCAATGACCCCTGAACTGCGAAAACATCCTGAGCATATAAATGCTTGCTTGATATCTTCGAGAGTTATTTGATGCCCAAGCCAGAATGAAAAGATATGAGATATCAAAATAACTATTGCATTCGAAGATGGTTGAGGGTATTTTTGTGGCCACTCATGGGCTGAAGATGTTTGGCTTAATTGAGAAGCTCGAGTTTCTTAATTTTATGATGGACAATGAAAGTATAGGGTTAATTCTACAATCTTTGCCAAGTAGATTTTCATAATTTATTATTAACTACCAGATGAATAAGACTGAGTCCATCATACTTGAGTTGACCAATCTTCTCAAAATTGCGGAGTCCTCCGTGAAGAAGGAATCCAATGCAGTTAGTTGGTAGAATCTTCCTCTTCTAGGAAGAAAGTTCATAAGAAAAAGAAAAAGTCTTCTATTAAGCCCAAAGTTGGTGTGAAAAAGAAGAAAGCAGCCACCAAAGGCTCATGCTATCAATGTGGAAAGAAGAGTCATTGGAGGTGCAACTACAAACTCTGCTTGGAGACCGTTAAGGAAAAGAAGGAGAAGGAGAAGGAGAAGCTTGCGAGCACTTCTATTTCTACTCCTAGTATGTTTATGATTGAGATTAATATTGCCTTTAGAAATAATATATGGGTATTAGATAACAGATATGGATCTTATTTGTACAATAACTTGCAGGGACTAGAGGACAGTATAAGGCTTGAGAAGGGCGACTTGGACCTATGTATTGCAAATGGAGCAAAGGTTGATGTCCTTGCTATGGGGACTTATGAGCTACACCTGCTCTCAGGATTAGTTTTAGACCTTCAAAACTGTTATTATGTACCAGTTTTATTGAAAAAAATATTATCTCAGTTGCATGTTTAGACTTGTATGGATTTCATTTAATTTTTATGAATAAATGTTGTTCTTTTTTTATTGAATGATATTCATTATAGTTCTACAATTTTGGTTAATGGTTTATATGTTCTAAATATGGAAAATCCAATCCTTAAAGTAGACATTAAGAAACCAAGGATAGATAATTCAAATTTATCTTATTTATTGTATTTTCGTTTAGGCCATACAAATGAGAATCACGTTTCTAAGTTACACAAGCTGGGTGACATAAGGTCATTTCATTATAAATCATATGGCACATGCGAGTCTTGTATACTTGGTAGAATGGCTAAAACTCCTCTTTTTGGAAAAAAAAAATAAAAAAGGGGGAGGGGGAGGGGGGGGGGCAAGAGTTCTTAGAAATTATACATTCTTATGTATATGGCCCAGTGTCTATACAATCAAGAGGAGGTTATTACTAGTTCATAACCTTTATCGATAATTATTCACGATATTGGTATTTGTATTTTATGAAATACAAATCTAAGGTTTTGAAATGTTCACAGACATCAAGAATAAAGAAGAGAAACAACTTGGAAAAAGTATTAAGATTCTATGATCTGATCGAGGAGATGAATACTTAAACCAAGAGTTTCAAGATTATCTTAGAGATAATGGGATATTATCTCAATGGACTCCACCACATACACCTCAACATAATAGTGTATCTGAGAGAAGGAATTAAACCTTTCTAGACATGGTACGGACCATGATGGCTTTTGCTGATTTACCAAAATCATTTTGGGATACGTATAAGAGACTTCTATTTATATTCTAATAAAGTTCTGTAGAAAATGGTAAATAAACTTGATAGTATGTCTGACAAGTGTTTGTTTGTGGGATATCCAAAAGAATCTTTCAGGTATTACTCCTACCTACCTTCTAAAAACAAAGTGTTTGTTTCAAAGCATGTTGTCTTCTTAAAAAAAGAAGCACATGCTTAAAGGGGACAGTGGGGGTAAAATTGAACTTACTAAAGTTCAAGAAGAACAACAAATAAGGATCAACTATCTAATCTCACATCTATTGAGCGAATAGATGAACCTTCGACTGCATAAGAACCTTGTAGTTCAAGTAGGATACGTGCGGTACTTGAGAGATATGGATTTCTCATTAGTAACCATAATGATATATTACTTACAGATGATAATGAGCCTACTACTTACAAGGAAGTTCTGAATAATTCAGAATCTGACAAATGGCTTGAAGCTATGAAATCAAAGATGGATTCCATGTATAACAACCAAGTATGGGCTTTGGTTGATCCACCCAAAGGAATCAGGCCTATTTGGTGCAAATGGGTTTTCAAGAAGAAAATCGACATGGATGGTAATGTAATTACTTATAAAGTATAACTAGGGGCTAAGGGTTATCATCAACAATATGGTGTTAACTAAGGTGAAACCTTCTTGCCAGTAGATATGCTAAAATCTATCAGAATACTCCTAGCCATT
Source organism: Voacanga thouarsii (assembly GCA_026120185.1). Lineage (NCBI taxonomy): Eukaryota > Viridiplantae > Streptophyta > Magnoliopsida > Gentianales > Apocynaceae > Voacanga > Voacanga thouarsii. The sequence goes on along the minus strand of JANUWF010000709.1, from coordinate 11,663 downwards.
GCCACTCATTATAATTATAAGATATAGCAAATAGATGTGAAAACAACTTTCCTAAATAGAAAATTAATTGAGAAATTGTATATGACACAACCTAAGGGCTTCATGTCCAATGATCGCATAGCAAGCTGCAAAGGTTCATTAATGGACTTATGCAAGCTTTTAGGAGTTGGAATGTCCATTTTAGGAGTTGGAAGAACCTTGTGTATATAAAAAGGTTAGTGGGGGTGCAATTGTTTTCCTATTGCTTTGTGCAAATGACATATTCACTATAGGAAATTTTTGTTTTTGCGACGGCCAAAAACAATCACAAAACCATCACAAACGAGGTCAGCAATGGTTTTAGCCGTCACAAAAAATGGTGTCCTACTTTGTGATGGCCAAGACGAACAACCTCTATTTGCAATGGTTTTTGTGAAGGTAAGAAAAAACTGTCGCAATTTATGATGGTTTTGCGAGGGAAAAATGATGAGTACTTTTTGATTGTGACACCCAAAGTTAACACGTGGATGTTTGTTACCAGAACAAGAATATTGGATGACCTTGCTATGAGATAATTACATAGATAACTATTTAATACCAGTGATAAAATCTCGTCAAAGCAAATGTGCAAGTATTCTTAGACTTGAGATCTCCAAAGTACTTTATTTGCTAAGTGTTAGACTTTGATTCCAATCTCTCGAGTCCTGACAAGACCGCTTATGAGATGGATAATTGGTACAACAATAAGCAAACTAAGTAGTTAAGAGGATTAATAAAGGATTTACCACTCCTAATAGTAGGGGTGAATATCTCACGGCCACTTGTAGGAATCACTACTCAAGAAGTCCTTGGCTAAGGTAATTATATATTGGAAATGCTTCCAATTGATATATATGATGAGTAGTGGATTCTGAGAACAAGTATTAAAATATTCGAGTTAGAATTAATTTATTATTCTAGAAGGAGTTGGCACTAATTCCGTACTCTAAACCAAATGAGATATTGTATTATGAAAGGAGTTTATTGTACTGTTGTTTGCTATTAAAAGGGTCATGTCAAGCCACTTGACTTTCTGGACTTTTGGGTAGTCATGATGTGTTGCAAGATACCACTCATGATCTGCTAAATATGGATTTATTAATTAGAAAATTAATAAATCAATCTTTATTAGAATTAATAAGTTAATTCTAAAATTATTAAGAATTATTAATTTTAAAGTTGTTTAGATTAATTCATATTTTGCTACCAATGGACTGGGAAACTTAATAGGTCACACACAAAAGAGGATTGAGTACTCAAGATGTTATTTGATAATATTACACGATTGATTGTGAAAGGAAGAAGTTGTTGTGATCGAATTATAATTAGTTATAATTCGTGGGCCAAATTGTAATCAACCAAAATCATAATAGTAATTGTTAATTTAAGAATCCATATTCATTATGGATTTTGATTACCAAAATTACGCAAGTGATATATGTTTTGATATGGACGCCGTGGGGATGATGATTCAAAAATTACAGAGAGTTTTTTTTTTCTTGAAAAAACATAGCTCCCTCTTCGTCTTCTTCTTCTAGAAAACCAAAGAAAACCCTAGCTGCTAGAACTAATTATGCTTGCACAGAAACTCTAGTGACTCTTGAGTGCAATTCCCATGTGGATTGTATTGGAGGCGATCCTACACTTGGGTCACAATGCTTTGATGGAACAAATATAGAAGACATTCTCTTTGGTTAGCTGGATCGCGCCTTCAGTAGAGAGAAAAAATTGTTGTTCCACAAACGCGGCACCAAAAGGTATTTTTCTCACCTCTAGTGATTCATTTTACGCATAAAAGTGATCCTAGTTGTTTGGAATTCCAGTTTTCCTTACATAAATACCCACTGATGAGGTTGAAGGTAGGAGATTCATAACTAGAGACCCACTCAGATTGCCCAATTCATACTAATGTATAGTATCAATAGATTTTTAGAGTTGATTGAGGTTTATATTGGTAATGTGGAATGCCTTTTTAATTGCATAACTTATCCTTCTCTTCCTAAGGATGTTGGGTGATCTAAGAAAGACTCTTAATTAGGTGTACTTGGGCAGGTTGATCCCTTTTCCTATTTGTCACCTTCTCAATAGGATAATTTACCAAACAATGGAACAAGGGAGTGGTAGAAGTATTCGTTACCTTACTCAAGGGATACGATACTTGCGAACTAAAATTCTATGTAACATGAAGGGTATACTTGTCCATATGTGTGTTGTATAAATATTTTTTGGTATTTAGATTAAGACTTGGTTATTCTTGTATGAAATATTGTTAATTCTTCTTACACAAGAGTATACACTTTTTTGGAAAATATTTAGATATTACTTAAAAAGAGTAAGAAAAATTAATTAACAAAATAAATATGAAAATCATCATATACTAGTAGATGTGGTATTTCACATGTCTAGTGATATGGTAGATTACTACCGCATCAACAGGATATTCCTTGGTAGAGGATCCAAATCTCACCCTTATGTGTATCTAACGCAATATGAGGTTCAAAGTTCCTAACTAGTCCATAGCCTAAGCCTGACATCTTTCCTCTCCTAATTGCAAGACTCTTGGCAAGCTGAGAACAAAGGGTAATTCATCACTGTTTGACTACCATAGCCTGCCATAGGGTCCATGGTCCCCGAGTCTAGGACGCAAGACTAACATTTTCTCCCCTCTTAATCACGAGAGTCTTGGAGAGGTGACTCACAGCAAGATTCAAATACTAGGTTCTAATACCAAATGTTGCAGATCTGGTTCTACAATTGCATCAAAATATTTCATCTTTTTTAAAATTGATGTTCTCTTTACATACAGATTAAAAGTGTTAGAAATAATATTATAATTCAAATAAAATTTTTGTACTATCTCTATTAAACATATGATAATTATTAATTAGTGAAAATTCTCAAGAAATAAGAAGAAAAAAAAGTATTAGAAAGTTGTATAGTTAATTTAAAATAATTAAAATTAAAATTAAAAAAATTAATTATTAATTTCAAAAAATATATATATATATATAAATTTATTTTAAAATAAAATAAAAAAAATTTATAAACGTATATTTTGAAACCGGTGAAGTATATTCATTTGGTAGAGGATCAAAATCAAACCGTTTTATGTAACGAAAGATAACTTGATGCCGACGTACAATCTACCACGACCCACCACATGCTCCTTGATGTCCATGGCTCAGGCCTGACACCCTTATATCACCATCTTAGTTTTTTTCACAACACAGAAAACATCGTGGACTGGTTCAAAAAGTCAAAAATTGATTGTCTTAATAATCTTCCACCAAACAACGTGACTCAAGAAATTTTTAGGGTCACAGAATTTAGTGCTGCTGTTGTCCTTGATTTGATTTGAGCATTATTATCTTTTATTTCCACTGAAAAAGTCAAAAAAAAGAGAAATGAAAATTTGAATGTGACTAATTTTTTATCAGTATATGTATTTTGAGGGAAAACATTAGCAATATAATAAATTACAACCTCCCCCCCCCCTTCCCCCTTCTACCTTCTAACATTAAGTTTATTGGTTCCCATAAACAATAATTTAGGAACTAGGAGTATAATAAATTACATGCCACAATTAATAACAATTATATGTAGATTTATCTACTGTAAAAACTAAGAACGATAACAAAAATAAAATAGAAGTACGATGATGGGAGGAGGTATATATGGGTATTTTGTTTTATTAAATCATAGTGAAATGATTGTCTTTAGTTGCATCAATACTAAAATATAACTTTGTAAAGCCTAGGTAACAGAACTCTGTCAAAGTGTGTGTGTCTGAAATGATAACATTTAGCTTCCGGGGAACAACGGGGTTTTCATGTTGGTTTCAACAAGAACAATTAATACTATCACCGCTTTGAAATAACAATCAATATAAAAAATATTTCTAGTATCTATCTAAACTTTTTGAATGTATATTATTATTTTCATTTATAAGCTTATTCTAGTTATTATACATTTAGGCAACGAAATTTGGATATAAAAATTTGATCAAGATTAAAAATAAAATTAAATATTTTAATCTTGGTTCATAAAAAAAATCCAACAATAAATCAAATTATTATTCGTGGATCATTGCAATTGGGCCAATGTCAAGAGTGAATTTCAAATCAAATTCAAGATGTTATAGAATAAATAGAGAATTGCATTGTGGCACTAAAGTTGGACCTTTGTTGAGAATTTATTAAAGTCACTATAGTATGAATTAAATGAAATTGGACTAAACATAAAACAAACCCAAAACCATTAGGATTTCTTGAGGGTCTACTAAAGTCTGGTAACTTTGATATCCATATCGACTGACTATACTAAAATTAAGGGATTTTGATCGTATAAATAAGATATTCTCTCAAAGATTGAAGGTATTCCAGAGCTTCAACAATAGCAGTGCACGAAAACTTGCTGTTTGCGAGGGCTGCGTAGCAATCACAAATCTACGATGGTTTAGTGATAGTAATTTCATTACATCAAGTTGACCAACTCTTGATAAACCTAGCAATTTGCGTGATTTTTGCTTCGGCTAAACTATGAATTGGTTTTCTTCTCTTTTTTTTTTTTTTTATTATAAGGAAAAAAGATAAACCCTTACTACGTTCTTGAAAATTGGCTACCATTTTATGATGGCCTATTAAATTAAGAAAAGATAAGAGGCCCTCGCAAATTAGTTAGGAATTACTAGGACAATATTAATTATGTAACAATAATGATAGAGTTGGACAAATAAAACAATCGTCACTAGGTCAAAGCAAAATTACCAAAGTTTTGTGATGGCTATTTTTATATTCTAATTTATTATGTCAAAATATTCTCGAAATTTTCTAAATTTGTAGTGCCCTGGCAAATTGGGCTTTGCTGTGACATTTCAAATTTTTAGAAACCGCTTTATTTTTTTTACAAATAATATATTGGAAAGCCAATACACCAATTTGTTACAAATGTGTAGCAATTTGCGAGAGCTTTGCTATGGTTTCCGAATTTTTGGAAAGCACAAATTGTGTGGAATTTAATACCCCAATTCATCACAAAGCCATCGTAAGTGGTTTTGCTTTTCCCCACGCTAGACTGTCACTATTCGCCATGTATTTGCGAGGTTTTGTTCAATTTATATATATATTTTAAATTTTTTTAATTCTTTTGATTGTCAAGTTAGTGGAGAAATATATTTTGACAAATTTACCTACGTATTCTTAATAACTTGTCTCGAAAAAAGCATTTTGTTGTATATGTATAGATATAATTATATTATATTATACATTAATTGCAATATATAAATACATGTATATATCTATCTATCTTGTATTATGTATATATGTATCTCTTTGTTCTATAGTTAAAAAAGTTTGATAAAAAGATATGAATTGATATGAATTTTTCATGAAAGCTATAATTTAGTCGATAGATGAAAATAACGTACCTTAACAATTCGAAGGAAATTGAAACATTGCGTGTAGAATATCTTATATACATCAATTAACTTGATTAAGTTATGTTTAAGGTAAAATAAAAGTGAATAATTTTGTACATATTGTTGTTGCTGAGATTGATTAAAAAAATTGTGAAAATTTTTAAATTGTAGAGTTTCAAGCAAAATAATCACTAATTAGCATGGGTTTTGCAAGAGTAAGGTTCAAATACCATTTTTAGAAATAGTCTTTGCTAATTCGTCACAGTAAGCGAGAAATTAGCATGGGTGATGTGTCAAATTTGGGTAATAAAAATCATTCATTTTTAAATTTATTTCCAATCAAATTTTAATTAAAACATTAACTCCAAATCACACATATGAGCAAGTATACGCATAATTAAATATAGTATAGAGAATTAATAAGTATCGATCCTCAAGGAATAAATACGTACTAATTACTTTTTGTCGCTTATATAATCTTACAACTAAATTGATGAAGAAGAAATAAAAGAAAAATAAACAAATAAATATATACGAACACTAAATATATATATATATATATATATATATATATATATATATAGCCTTCCGTGACAAAATAATTTCCTAGCTAAAGCCTTTCCAAAGCCTTCCACAACAAAAACAACTTCCTTGCCAGGTTCTCATTGAAATGCCGTTGCCAAAACTTCTTAGCGAGGAAATTCTAAGTTTTGTTGCAAATGAGTACCCTTTAGCTAGGAAGCCTAGACTTTTTGCTGGAAAAAATTTCTTCACTATCAAAATTTTGTCACAAAAGGTTGTAGTTTTGTCACTGATGATGATTTTTAGCGACAAAAAAAATTGTCATCGCTAAAAATATAATTTTACATAAAAAATTAAATATTATGGTAAGAAAATATATTACTTTTGTGGCAAAAAAATTTCGTCGCCAATTCAAAAAAATTTCTCACTGAAAGGGGTTAATAGTGACAAAAATGTTCCTCGCGAATATAAAAAATTTTGTCGCCAAAAGGGGTTAATGGCAACAAAACAAATTCCTCAATAAAGCATTATTAAAAAAAAATTAAATAAAAGTTTATGAATTTTTTTGACCTGTGGAGTGCAAACCTCTTCATAGACCGACCGTAGTGGATCGCCTTCATTGGTGCGCAGCCATCGTCATGGACCGAGCACACCTAATTATACCCTCAAATTGAACAAAATCTTCTAGTCTTCCATGATTCGAATGCGCAACCTCCACATTTGGAGGTTTCACACTTAACCATTGGGCTAAGTGACTTATTTGATTCAATCCTTTTTTTTTTTTTATTTAAACTATTCTAAACATTCATGTTGTATTTTTTTAAAAATATAATTATTATAACAAATAATAACATTCATAGTAAATTTAATATTAAACAATATTATTCAACATAATAAATTATTTTGTACATTTATATAACTTTGAGTATCTCAATACTCACGGATATGAGAATTACCGCCTGATCAAATCATGAAATCTAACACATGCTAGTCTTAATGCATTAATGATGTCGTCTCATTAATACTATGACTAGGGATTATTTAAGTACTAACACTATACAATGTAGTAGGAATCTCATATCATAATCTCTATCATGATTTCCTTAACATAGTGTTGTAGTAGGGACTTTATCGAACAGTTATATGATCGAAAAGTAAACAAAAGAAAGCGTAAAATAAATAATATCTTTTATAAAAATAAAATGTGTCATAGATAGTGTACAAGTGATTGCTTCTAGTGCACAACACTAATAGTCCGCACCAATTTTCAAATTGGATGGACTAAAAGATTGGGTTTGGGCATCCGGTGATAGTCCCGGAAGTTTTCGCAGAAACCCGTCACGAATGTCGATAAGATTGTACGTATTAGCAATACACGAATGATGTTGGAAGGGATTGGAAGATGAAGTTGAAGGTTGATCAACAATCTGTTTGAACTTGTCAAGATACTTTTGTTATTGAAGTCATTAAGAAGTTTTCCTATGAGTTCTAGAAGAAGATCCTGTTCTTTTGTAATTAATATATATATATATATATATATATATATATATATATATATATACACTTTAGCTCGTAATACAAATAAATGCCTACAAAAATGCCAAAAACATAAGGCATTTACAAAGATAGGTACTCAAATTAATGATCTCGAGCGTTAGATTTGTTGAAATTACTAAGAAGAGTGTTATGACCAAATTTTAAGTTAATCATATATACTTTGGCATGTAATCCAACAAAATATCTAAAAAATACTAAAAACCTAAAGTATTTACAAAGATAGGCACTTCAAATTAACGATCCGACCATTATATTTGTTGAAATTGTTAAGAAAAGTATTATGACCAAATTTGAAGATAATCAGATATACTTTGGCACACAATCCGACAAAATATATCTACAAAAATGTTGAAACCCTAAGGCATTTACAAAGATAGGCACATCAAATTAACTATTCGATCGTTAGATTTGTTGAAATTTCTAAGAAAGTGTTATGACCAAATTTTAAGGTAATCGGATATACTTTAGCACGTTATCCAATAAAATATCTACAAAACTATCAAAAACCTAAGGCATTTACAAAAATAGGCAATTCAAATTTGAGATTTTACTGTTAGATTTGTTGAAATTGCTAAGAAAGTGTCGTGACAAAATTTAAAGGCAATCAAATATACTTTGACACGTAATCCAACAAAATATCTATAAAAATACTAAAAACCTAAGGTATTTACAAAGATAAACATATCAAATTAATGATCCGACCATTAGATTTGTTGAAATTGCTAAGAAAAGTATTATGTCCAAATTTGAAGGTAATTGGGTATATTTCGACACTTAATCTTGCAAAATATCAATAAAAATGCTCATAACTTAGTGATTTATAAATATAGATGTATCAAATTAACGATTCAACTATTAGATTTGTTAAAATTGATTAAAAAAAAGTATTATGATAAAATTTGAAGGTAATTAGGTATATTTTTCCACATAATCTAGCATATTTGATCATATTGTATATATTTAAAAATTTAGAGATTAATTTGTAAAATTTTTAGGGTCATATTATAAATACTTCCAAATTTAAGGACCAAATTATCAATTTATAAGGTAGGGTCATATTATAAATACTTCCAAATTTAAGGACCAATTTATCAATTTATAAGGTCATCTTGTATGTGTAAAAAATTTTAAAACAAATTTACAAAATTTATGGGGCCATGTTGTAAATATTTAAAAATTTAGGGATGTGTATTAGTTAGGAATGGAAATTTTGTTGCTAAAAATATAGTTAATGTTGATAGAAGTAAATATTTTTAGTTAGGAAATGTATTTTCGTCACTGATGATACATCATTGACAAGAAAAATTTTGTTAGGAAATGAAATTTTGTCGATGATGGTGCATCATTAGCGAGGAAACTTAAAATTTCCTCGCTAATGCACTTATTTCCTAGCTAAAGCCATCACTTTTAGCTAGGAAATAAAAATTTTGCTACTGAAGGTCCTAATTGGTAGCAACAAAAAGCTTTTATCACTAAAGAAAAATTTTCATCACTAAAGGGTACTTTTAGCAATAAAAAATTTTTCCTAACTAAAGTTTTGTCGCCAATGTATCATTTTCTTGTAGTGAAAACATAGCAGAGAAAACATGTACATAGATAGAAATCTCTAAAGACATAATAATGATTTACTAGTAAATCTCTCAATAATTATTATCTTCACATCATGGAGGAATAAATTAGAACAACTTCGTTTGCAATCCATGGATTTATTATCTTCTAATTAAAATTTTGAATATATTGTATCTCTCCAATTCACTCAAAAAATGTATTAAACTCAGTCCTTAACAAAATACCTATATATTATAGGTGATATGAGTATGAAATTAGGCAATAACCACCGTATTTCGGTGAAAACAACAAATCTTTAATTACTTAAGTTCTTATTCTTAACCTTCTTTCGCAATCCATTTAGGAATTAATAAATAGGAAATCAATTAAATTGAACCCACTCCTAACTTTGTTTCTCAAGTCGATTAGAAAGAAGAAACAATCAATTAATTTAACAAATAACCAAATAACCAAATACCGAAATAACAACCAATTGATTAAAAAGCTAAAATCAATACAAAATCACAAATCTAAAAATATCACCTAAATACAATTAAAACTTTAATTTTATTATTGTTCAAGAAAAAGAAAATAAAGAAAAAGAAAAAACTCATAGATAAGCCATTTTCTTCGCCTATTGAAAACTTTCTTAAGCTAATGCTTGTTGAATTCTCTTCTTCCAATTGATGTGTATTTATTTGGATATAAAAATCATATAAAAATAAGCACATTCCCAATCAAGTTTAAATTAAAACGTTAACCCCAAATTACACATAAGAGCAAGCGTACTTATCATTAATAGAAAATAAGGTTTAAACAAGTGTCGATCCTCAAGAAACAAGTATGCATTAATCACTTTTCTTTCATTTTTTAACTGACTCCATAAAGTGAAAAGCAAAATAAAATAAAAGAATATATACATGTCAAGGATGGAGAATTATATAACTTAAACCATTATTTTGATAAACATGATCTTAAAGGACCTAATCATTATCATAATTAATTATTCTCTTGGCATTATGAAGAATTAAGATAGATTTACTTCTTTTCCAATCCATGAAATCACTACCTTCTAGATAAATTAGCATCATATTCCTGTCTCAACTAATCTATCCAAAAGATGCATTAAACACAATCCTTGATTAAATTTCCATATCCTGGCAAACTTAAAACATGAAATTAACCAATGAATCCATTCTTGATAGACATCAATTAACCTTTAATTACCCCTGCTTTTAGCAATTAACCCATTTTCAAGTAAGTTAATAGACAACAAATATGAAATTAATAAATTGAGACCACCATCAACCCCTTTTCCAAGCAAGTTAATGGAAAGAGACAACCAATTAATCTCGTAATTAACCCAAGTAATTAAATACCAAGAAAAATAATCAATTAATCAAAAGATCAAATAACTCTAAAAATCATAAATACCTAAAACAATGTCAAATTACAATAAAATAATTAACATATCATTGTTCAAGAAAAAAAAAAAAAAGTAAAAGAAAGCACTCATAGACAAGCTTCCTTCTTCTTCCTTTGAAAACCTTTTTGTGCAACCCTCCTTAAATTGAAAAATTCCTCATTGGATTTCAGTGATTTTCTATGATGCTCTATGAATTCCATCATTAACTCTTGTGTTTTCCATCTATTTATAGGCTTAGGAAGTGTCTAAACTCGTTGGTGTAAAGTTCTTGGCCGAGTAGAAGTAGGTAGATACTAAAAGTCCGCAGATTACCAAGAATCGCGTGCAAAAAACAAGGTTCCACCTTATCTTCATAGCACAGCCGGCACCGCCTTGGCAGTTGGAGTCGGTGCCGGTTGTATTCTGTTTCTTCAATCGTTCGTCGATTTTTTCTTAATTTCCAATCAATGTTGTCCACGGTATAGCCGACGCCGATTTAGTTCTCGTTTCGGTCCCGTTTCAATAAATTTTTGTCACCTCAAAGTGCATGCAAGTAGCACATGGCCGACGCCTGGTTCCTCCGTCCCGGCCGATGCCGCCTCGTTCTGTTTTGCGATGTTTTTTATTTTTTTACCCCTAAAATATGAAATAATGCACAAAATACCTTTTCAAGGGTAAAATCTCAAATATGAAGGAATATGACTAGTAATTGAATAGAATGTATCCCAAAAGAGCCTCGAATAACTAAAAAAATATAACTAATTTAGGCTCTATCATATTCCCCTAACACTTAGCTCTTTGCTTGTCCTCAAGCAAAGTATCAATGACAAGTAAGAAAAACACAAGGGTTGATAAAATCACTCAATCAATTTCAAAACAATATCTTCAATGCTTCCTTCATTCAAGAACATAAAACGCATGTTACTATATCTTTCATAATAAATGTAAGACTTGTGTAAGTGAATAGTGACTTAGTAGAACCATCCCAATACTTTAACAATTTTCTCAAACCATTGGAAAGAATTTAGTTTAAAAAGAATATGCATTCCATATGCTTACTTTTCATGCACTCTCTTTACTAATCCGAGACATATTGTAACACCCCGCTACCTAGGCCCGCCGAGAGCCGGGGATGTCGCCCCTCCTAAAGGATAAGGGGTCTTTATAACTAGGTCACACAAATAAAATAGCAAAATA
>JANUWF010000708.1:0-148840 GCA_026120185.1 Voacanga thouarsii | reverse complement strand
TAAATTGCTCATAAACGTTCCATGACAAAATTTGAAGATAATCGGATATATTTTGGCATGCAATCCAACAAATATAAACAAAATTACCATACCTAAGGCATTTACAAAGATTGGCAATTTCAATTAATGATCCGACCGTTAGATATGTTTAAATTGCTAATAAAAGTGCTGTGGCAAAATTTGAAGATAATCGGATATATTTTGGCATGCATTACAGCAAATGTCTCCAAAAAAACCGAAAACCTAAGGCATTTACAAAGATAGGAACTTTGAATTATTGATCCGACCGTTAGATTTGTTTAAATTGCTAGGAAAAGTTTTAGGACCAAGTTTTAATATAATCGTTTATATTTTGGCTTGCAATCTTACAAATCTCTACAAAATGACCCCAAAACCAAATGCATTTACAAAGATAGGCACTTTCAATTATTCATCCGATCGATCGATTTGTTTAAATTTCTATGAAAAGTGTTATGACCAAATTTGAAGATAATCGGATATACTTTGGCATGCAATTCAACAAATATCAACGAAAATACCGAAAATCTAAGACATTTACAAGGATAGGAACTTTAAATTAATGATCTGACCGTTAGATTTGTTTAAATTGCTAATAAAAGTGTTATGACCTAATCTGAAGATAATCAGATATATTTTGGCATACAATCCAACAATTGTCTACAAAAACACCGAAATCCTAAGACATTTACAAATATAGGAGCTTTCATTTAATGATTCGATCATTAGATTTATTTAAATTGCTAGGAAAAGTTTTATGACCAAGTTTTAATATAATCGTTTATATTTTGGCTTGCAATCTAACAAATCTCTACAAAATGACCCCAAAACCAAAGGCATTTACAAAGATAGGCACTTTCAATTATTCATCCGACCGTCAGATTTGTTTAAATTTCAAAGAAAAGTGTTATGACCAAATTTGAAGAGAATTGGATATACTTTGGCATGCAAATAAAAAATATCAACAAAAAGTCCGAAAACCTAAGGCATTTACAAAGATAGGCACTTTCAATTACTGATCCGACCGTTAGATTTGTTTAAATTTATAGGAAAAGTGTCATGACCAAATTTGAAGATAATCGGATATATTTTGGCATGCTATCCCACAAATATCAACAAAAATACAGAAACCTGAGACATTAACAAAGATAGAAACTATCAATTAATGATCTGACCATTAGATTTGTCTAAATTGCTAATAAAATTTCTATGACCAAATTTTAAGATAATCGGATATATTTTGGCATGCAATCCGACAAATATCAACAAAAATACCGAAAACCTAAGGTACTTAAAAAGATAGGCACTTTCAAATATTGATCCGACCGTTAGATTTGTTTAAATTGCTATAAAAAGTGTTACGACCAAGTTTGAATATAATCGGTTATATTTTGGCGTGCAATCCAACAAATCTCTACAAAAAGGCCGAAAACCTAAGGCATTTACAAAGATAGGCACTTTAAATTAATGATCCGACCGTTAGATTTGTTTAAATAGCTACGAAAAGTGCTATGACCAAATTTGTAGATAATCGGATATATCTTGGCATACAATCCAACAATTGTCTTCAAAAAGACCTAAAATATAAGACATTTTCAAATATAGGAGTTTAAAATTAATGATTCGACCATTAGATTTGTTTAAATTACTAAGAAAAGTTTTATGACCAAGTTTTAATATAATCGGTTATATTTTGGCATGCAATCCAACAAATTTCTACAAAAAGACCGAAAATCCAATGCATTTACAAATATAGGAACCTTGAATTAATGATCCGACTGTTAGATTTGTATAAATTTCTTAGAAAAAGTGGTACGACCAAATTTGAAGATAATCGGATTGGCAAGCAATCCAACAAATATCAACAAAAATACAGAAACCTAAGGCATTTACAAAGATAGGCACTTTTAGTTAATGATCCGACCGTTATATTTGTTTAAATTGCTAATAAAAGTGTTGTGGCAAAATTTGAAGATAATCGGATATATTTTGGCATGCAATGCAACAAATGTCTACAAAAAGACCGAAAACCGAAGGCATTTAGAAAGATAGGAGCTTTGAATTAATGATCCGACCGTTAGATATGTTTAAATTGCTCATAAAAGTGTTAGGACCAAGTTTGAAAATAATCGGATATATTTTGGCATTCAATCCACCAAATGTCTACAGAAATACCGAATACCTAAGGCGTTTACGAAGATAGGCACATCCAATAAATAATCCGACCGTTAGATTTGTTTAAATTGCTAAAAAAAGTGTTATGACGAAATTTGAAGATAATCAGATATATTTTGGCAAGCAATCCAACAAATATAAACAAAAATACCGAAAACCTAAGACATTTACAAAGATATGAACTTTCAATTAATGATCTGACCGTTAGATTTGTTTAAATTGCAAAATAAAACTGTTATGACCAAATTTGAAGATAATCAGATACATTTTGGCATGCAATGCAACAAATGTCTACAAAAAGACCGAAAACCTAAGGCATTTACAAAGATAGGATCTTTGAATTAATGATCAGCCGTTAGATATGTTTAAATTGCTAATAAAAGTGTTACGACCAAATTTGAATATAATCGGTTATATTTTGGCATGTAATCCACCAAATGTCTACAAATTACCGAAAATCTGAGGCATTTAAAAAGATAGACACTTTCAAATATTGATCCAACCGTTAGATTTGTTTACATTGCTATTAAAAGTGTTACGACCAAGTTTGAATATAATCGGTTATATTTTGGCGTGCAATCCAACAAATCTCCACAAAAAGGCCGAAAACCTATGGCATTTACAAAAATAGTCACTTTCAATTAATGATCCGACCGTTAGATTTGTTTAAATTTCTTTGAAAAGTGTTAAGACCAAATTTTGAAGATAATCGGATATATTTTGGCATGCAATCCAACAAGTATCAACAAAAATACCGAAAACCTGGTCATTTACAAAAATTGTCACTTTCAATTAATGATCGACCGTTAGATTTGTTTAAATTTCCAAGAAAAGTGTTATTACCAAATTTGAAGATAATCGGATATACTTTGGCATGCAATCCAATAATTATCAACAAAAATACCGAAACCTGAGGCATTAACAAAGATAGAAACTATGAATTAATGATCCGACCATTAGATTTGTTTAAATTGCTCATAAACGTTCCATGACAAAATTTGAAGATAATCGGATATATTTTGGCATGCAATCCAACAAATATAAACAAAATTACCATACCTAAGGCATTTACAAAGATTGGCAATTTCAATTAATGATCCGACCGTTAGATATGTTTAAATTGCTAATAAAAGTGCTGTGGCAAAATTTGAAGATAATCGGATATATTTTGGCATGCATTACAGCAAATGTCTCCAAAAAAACCGAAAACCTAAGGCATTTACAAAGATAGGAACTTTGAATTATTGATCCGACCGTTAGATTTGTTTAAATTGCTAGGAAAAGTTTTAGGACCAAGTTTTAATATAATCGTTTATATTTTGGCTTGCAATCTTACAAATCTCTACAAAATGACCCCAAAACCAAATGCATTTACAAAGATAGGCACTTTCAATTATTCATCCGACCGTCAGATTTGTTTAAATTTCTATGAAAAGTGTTATGACCAAATTTGAAGATAATCGGATATACTTTGGCATGCAATTCAACAAATATCAACGAAAATACCGAAAATCTAAGACATTTACAAGGATAGGAACTTTAAATTAATGATCTGACCGTTAGATTTGTTTAAATTGCTAATAAAAGTGTTATGACCTAATCTGAAGATAATCAGATATATTTTGGCATACAATCCAACAATTGTCTACAAAAACACCGAAATCCTAAGACATTTACAAATATAGGAGCTTTCATTTAATGATTCGATCATTAGATTTATTTAAATTGCTAGGAAAAGTTTTATGACCAAGTTTTAATATAATCGTTTATATTTTGGCTTGCAATCTAACAAATCTCTACAAAATGACCCCAAAACCAAAGGCATTTACAAAGATAGGCACTTTCAATTATTCATCCGACCGTCGGATTTGTTTAAATTTCAAAGAAAAGTGTTATGACCAAATTTGAAGAGAATTGGATATACTTTGGCATGCAAATAAAAAATATCAACAAAAAGTCCGAAAACCTAAGGCATTTACAAAGATAGGCACTTTCAATTACTGATCCGACCGTTAGATTTGTTTAAATTTATAGGAAAAGTGTCATGACCAAATTTGAAGATAATCGGATATATTTTGGCATGCTATCCCACAAATATCAACAAAAATACGAAACACTGAGACATTAACAAAGATAGAAACTATCAATTAATGATCTGACCATTAGATTTGTCTAAATTGCTAATAAAATTTCTATGACCAAATTTTAAGATAATCGGATATATTTTGGCATGCAATCAGACAAATATCAACAAAAATACCGAAAACCTAAGGTAGTTATTAGAGATGGCAATTTTCCCGCATAAATTGGAGGTTCGACCCAATCCTATCCAATTGGGTTGGGAATTCCCCGATTTAAGAGGGGCGGGGCTGGGAGAGGACTTTACACCTCGGCCAGCTAAATGGGGATGGGAATAACATGATTCCCGACCCGTCCCTTACCCTCTTGGCCCGTCCCCGCCCTCGGCCCGCATAATGCATATATATATAATTTATAATTTATATTATATATATATACAATAATTATATATAGTATATATAAAAATAAAATATATACATACTATACAATATAATTATATATTTATATATATAGTTATATATTAATTATATAATGTGTATGTATATATGTCTTCTTCTATATCTACTTAACCATGATAAGGTAAAATATGTCTTGGTCTATAAAATTATAAATTCTTATGTGAGATAATAATATATCTATATTAATAAATTTATAATTTTAATACATTAACAAATAATATAGTAGTTGGGATGGTAAGGCACTATGAACATTTTATTTTTTATTGATATTCTAAACATTACAATCTGTTTATAAATTTTAATTGGTATTAATAATATTATTTTAATATTACTCCATAATTTATTTATTCTTATTTCTCTAATATTCAAAAATATTATTTATTTATTCTTATTTCTCTAATACTGTAAATATTATATTTTTTAATCTTTTTAAATAATTTGACTAAGAGTATGTTAGATAATTTTATTCATAAAAATTCTTATTCATAAAATTTTTTATTATTGTATATATATTTAAAAAGACATTTATGAAATAATTACAATTAAGGGGAAAAATGAATGAGAAATTAAAAATGACATTGTAAAGCGGCATGGATATAAGTTTGTTTCTCAAATCATTAAAGGTCTTGAGAGGCACGAGTAAAAAATATTTGGTTTATAAACTTATATTCTTAGAGTCATTATTTATTTTAAAATTATGTTGTCATTTGCAAATTATGATTGTATTGTATCTCATACTACAATTCGAATTTTATTTATCTCGAATTAATATTTTAACTTTAATTTTTTTCTCACAAAGATAATATACAAAATAGAATATAAATAGTAATAATATAAGATTTGACTATAATTTAAGATGACAATGATAAATTTGATAAAAATATAAATATTTGTGTGAATAAAAGTTTGTTCAACATCAATGAGGATTTGTTCCGTTAGTAATAGAATAAAGCTGAACTTAGTCGAAATACAACTTCGTTCAAAATTGATTAGTATTTATTGGATTAGTAATTGAACATACCTAAACTTATTTGCAAATGTTTAATTTCATTCGATTATTAATATAAAATATCTCATATTAACACACAAGTATATATTATTTTTAAATTAAATCTTGATATTAATAGTACTTATATAAAATTTATTTAGATTTATTTTTTTCTAAGAAAATGTAAAACTCTTTTAATAAAATTTCAAAATTTATTTAGATTTATTTTTTTTATTGGACTAAAGCTGGGTCTCCGTATCGCCAGCTTCCCACTGGCGGGCCCCTGTAGCCCTAATTCTCCGCTGAGTCGAGATCGAACATTATTTTGTCTCCGGGAGACCGAGGGTGAGAATTCTCTCCTTTTCCTATGTCGGGAATGGGCCAGAGGCAGAAAGATGAAAGAATGCGAGCGCAAAATTGAAATTTTTAATCCTGGCCCTCCCCAGCCCTATTGCCATCCCTACCGTCGTTACCACTTGCTCAGACAAGTTGATTTCCCCGTCTACTATTTTGTGCAATCATTCAAATTTACGGAAGCCATGATGCAACATCTTTGACGTCACACCTCTCAACAGACATGACTTTGATTTACTAAAAATTTCCATCTTTTTGACTCTTCCATTCATCAATTATCTTCTTTTCCTTTTCTTAAATAATTAATTTCTTTTCATTTATTATTATTTCTGTTTTTTCTTTTCCAATAGAAACAGACCAGAGTGGGAGGAAGGGGAAGCACATGGACGTAAAATTGTGTAATGTATTTATTGTATTTTTGTGGTATAAAATGAAATTTGTAAAATTGGATAATTTTTTTGATATAAAATGAAATTGTGTAATGTGGGAGGAAGGGGAAGAACATAGACTCCTTGCTTGTTTTCCACTAGCTATAGTTTGGAATCAATTTCATTCCACTAAACTAACTATAGTTTTGGAATCAGTTTCATTCTTATAATCGTTCTTGCACTAACTACAAGTGCAAGAGTTTTTACTATTATTACTATAGTTTGAGATTAGAGCAAGATCAATCAATGTTTATAATAATGCTAAATAAACTCTGATTTAACATAAAAATGAATGACGATGGATTTTAAATTTAATTTATATCTCTATCTCTTTATGTATTAGAAAATGAATAATTAAGCATAAATATATTTCCAAGTATATTCAAGTTACATTATCAAATGCTTAAGTTGTGTAGATTACATTACGGTAAATATATTACCTAGAAGATGTTAAAGGCTGAAAAAAGAGGCTAAGTAAAAGATTGTACACGTGATGTAGATTTTTCCTTTTATATAGAATGCTGTTCTGAGATAAGGCTATATAGAAGTCCCATTTTGCCTAAATAGTCACTAAAGTGCATTAACATAACATAAGCTTGAAAAGAGAGAGCTAAAGATTAAGATATTGCTAATTTGCTAGTACCTGTGAACTGTGGCACAATCCCTCTAATGTGGACCGAACTTTCTTCTCACATTTCACAGAGGGAGACAGTACAACAAACTGAAACATCTAAAAAATTCTGCAAAGAACTTAAAAGGAAGCCACGAACCCCATGCGAATCACGTTAGCAGTAAGTCCCCATTGATTTCTGGTCAAAGGATGTCACTTTCTAGGATCTGTCAGCTATGCAATTTAAGGGTTTGTTGCCTAACAAATTAGTATTATTCTACTAAAAAGTTATTAGCATACAAAACTCCACACACTATTATATCTGTTATTTTTCTTTGATGGATGATTAATAAAATGTATTTCTTTTAATTATCTTTCAAAGGTAATTTTAATTTCTTTTAATTATAATTGGGAATATATTTATGCTTAATTATTCATTTTCTAATACATAAGGAGATAGAGATATAAATTAAACTCAAAATCTATCATCATTCCTTTTTATGTTAAATCAGAGTTTATTTAGCATTATTATAAACATTGATTGATCTTGCTTTGATCTCAAAGAAATTAATAAACTCCACACACTATTTCTTTTAATTATAATTTAAATAATTGCATGCATGAAGATGGTGAAATTCTCTTGTTAATGCATTCATTGATAGCACATTATGATATATCAATATGCGTCGTAAGCATTAGAAATTTCAACTTATAAATGATGTGTTGCAATTCATATAGGCATATTCACTTATGAAACTGTTTCTAAGGTAGGAAGTTTTCACCAAATAAATAATAGTGAAATTTATTTTATATACTCTTCTGTTATATTTGCTTGTTCTGTTTAAAAAAAATAAAAATTAAATACTTTTTTTAAATTTATGAACTTTTAAAGAAAAATAACTAAACTAACTTTCTCAATTCTATAAGATAACATGTAAAACAACTAATGCAAAGTTTTAGTAAAATGATATTGACAAGAGTAGAATTGAAAAAAAAAAAACACAAGAAATCTTTTTTAAAACTTTTATTATGACCTGTAATTTAAAAAAAAAACTTCAAATTTTACAAATAAATTTAATCGGAGAGAGTTTATGTGTATATTTGACAAGAAATTGCTCCAAACAAAATGCAACATTCGCATTTCCTTCCCTGTTTCTCAACTCTACTGTATAGAATTTCTCAAAGAGGAAAAAGAAAACAGTAAAAAATAGAAAGGAACAAAAATTTGTTTCCTACAATTACACACTGTTATTGACAAAGCTTAAGTAGAGTACCAAAAGGCAAGCTGTCATTGGTGGTCTAGGATAAGAACGAGAGTAAAATTTTGGATTTGACTGGTTAAGATTATTGGGGAAAAAAAGAGAGAATAATTAAACTATCTACATTTTACTTTCATATTAAAGAAATATTCTAGTTCTTGGCCTTTCTTTTCGCTTTTCTCTCGCAAGCATTAAAAGTTTTGTAAATTTTGATTTTTTTTTCTTCTTTAACTTCTAAAATTTTTATTTTTTTCCCCTTGAAATACTAAAATAATTTGAGTATTGTTCTTTTGTCTCTGTTGTTTAATTTCTTCTTTAGCCCCCTATTTGGAAGGCATTTTTATCAAAATCAGTTTCATTTTATGCACCAACCAAATATGACAACCAGTTATCTAATTCTTTTTTTTTTTTAATAAAAAGGTGTCAATGTCTGAGTTTCATCGACTTTTGAGAGTCATAATCATGTAAATCTGGATTTAATCTCACTCTAATAAAATAGAAACTTTGGTATGTAAGACGGGATTCAAACGTCGGACCTGATGTCCAAAGGTCACCGTAAGTTACCGGCCGATTAACTTTCCGCGAGGGATTAACTAACTTATTTGATATGAAAGAAAGCAGCACCGTCTCAACAAAATCCTACTATCTCTGCATGGATGACATTTCAGAACCATGGTTTTCAGGGTTCGTCTCTTTTGTGAACCAAACAAAAAGCATAGTTTTCACATCTCTCCAGATATAGATCATCACCCGAATCTAAGTATGTGGTTTGCATCAGTACTAAGGCAATCACAAACTGATAGGTTTATATAGTTTTTACATAAACTTGAGCTTTTAGAGGCTGGGCTCATCAATTTCTTTGCTGGAAGAAAGAGGCAGGGTTGAGTCTGAAGCTCCCTCAACGGATGTGCTTCCAGAATAGGAGGACTGGGAGAAGGGAACAGCGGCCTCGCCCTTCATCAAATCACCAACCGCTACAGGGATATAAGCATTTTCAATCGCAATTTGCTTTCCTTCAAGAACTTTAACAACTTCAGACATGGTAGGTCTTCGGACAGGATCATGGTTTATACACTGCATTGCTAAATAAAATATTTTTTTTGCTTCCTTGACATTATATTGATCTCCCAAGCTTGGATCGATTAGACCTAATGGATTTGTCTGCTGTAGACATTCATAAGCCTGTACTAGCCAATTTTAACAAGTTATTCCCCACAAATCATTTTTGCATAGCATAGGTAAGAATATGAATTTTTCTTACTTTCTCCAGAAGGTACACTGTCTGACCCCTAGCGCTGGGAGTGGAGTTCTGCCGGCCGCTGATGATTTCAAGTGTCAAAATTCCAAAGCTGTAGACATCAGCTTTATGTGAATACTTGGCTTGCATACACTCAGGTGCTATATATCCCCTGCAAACATTCTTTTAACATGAGAGATGATCTTTCCATTTATCTTCAGCAGGAAACACAAATTTTAGAAAGCCAGGAAATTCTAGTATGTGGAAATACTCTAGAAACTATCTCATTACTGTGTTCCTTTCACTCGTGTGGTGTCGGCAGCAGCATCCCCTTCGTCAGGCCGGGCAAAACCGAAATCAGATATCTTCGCATTGAAATCCTTATCGAGGAGTACATTTGATGGTTTAATATCTCCATGTATAAGTTGCATTTTGCATTCGTCGTGAAGATAAACCAGACCTTTCGCCACATCAAGGCAAAATTTGACTCTTTTTTTCCAATCCAGCTTCGCTTTAACATCATCTGGGCCTGAAATAAGCTGACATGATTACATGTTGCAAACCCAAAAACGTAGTACTAAAAGAGTTGAGAATCTTCTTTACCGAATAATGCATGCGCGAGGGAGTTATTTTCCATGTACTCATAGACAAGGAGGAGTTGGTCTTCTTCGGCACAGCATCCCATTAGCATAACAAGATTTGGATGTTTCAACGCATAAATGGTACCCATTTCATTTATAAACTCACGAACTCCTTGTTTTGATTTTATTGATTGTCGTTTCACTGCTATTTGAATAGTCCCAGTTGGACTTGGTAGGGTACCCTGAATCCATTTGGGGAAGGCAAAATATAGCTCAAAATAAGCACGTCAATAATGTCAATGTAACAGAGTAAAATAAGGGTAAAGAGATCCAATAAAGAAAATGAAATGCTAAAAAAGAATGTTCTGATAGTGATCCCAACCCTGTAGACAGCTCCAAAACCACCTTTACCAATCTTGTTAGCATCAGCAAAATCATTAGTTGCAGCCTTTATTTGCTTAAAGTTGAAGACCCCTCCAGGATATAGCTCGACAACTTGTGATCAAGGTCAACATATTAGCGATCAAATTTTAATGCAGTCATAGAAATCCAAAGAAAGAAAATTTTTAAGCTACTAGATTCTGTCTGTCTCAATTCAACTCTGCGATTCTACCTACCATCTCGTCGTTTTCCTAGCCAGCCCAACTTCCAGCAAAAGCCGATGATCATCACGACAACAAGCCCCCCAGATCCCGAAATCGCAGCAATACTGCCAGGAGAGAGTATTTTCCTATGCTTTTTAGGAACTGTTTCAATAAACAATTGCTAAACATCAGTCATAAAATCCGAGCTAGCAACTTAAAGTGTGCGAGTATAATCAATACAAATATACCGGGAGATACTGATATAGCTGATATAAGAGGACCATAGGTTGATGTCGGAAAAAAAGTAGAGCCTTTTCCAGTCCAGTATAAGTGAATCTCCAGCCTGGAGTAGGCCACTGAGATATTAAATTCCTTGGTTATACTCTTACGTACACCTCCAGCTTCTTGTTCTATATTGAAATCTGAAAGTACTTTTTGGTCCTGCAATAATCTTCTCCCTCAGCATCTCCAATTCATTAGATGATAGCAGTCCAATTACATGAATAGATATAGTAAAGTACCTGGATATCCACATCAAAAACTCGTCTTTTCTTAAAACTAGGATTAATATCTCTGACTTTATTTGAATCCCATCCTATTTCAGCAAAATGAAGTCTTACTGTATAATTATCAGGTTTCAGACAAAATCCAAAATATTTTAAGGATCTTGGTGCAAGGCGTGCTGTCACATATAAAGGAGCATCTTCCACAGTAATATTGCATGTTTCTGATGCAATATATTGGCCATCATCATAAAGCCCCATACTACTGTAACCCCAATTTCTGTTGATGCTTAGGAAGAAGGTTGACGTCCCATTTGGAAACACGTCGGTTTCATAATGGCTTCCGTTAATATTCGTCTCATTCCCACCACAGTTAATGTATAACTCTTGATCTGTAAAGGATAACTGATCAGCAATGATGATTCTTTTAAATAAAATTTGGAACTTTTATATATGATCGTGGAAAAGTCAAGCAAAGTTTTCCAAGCTGAATCCATATTGTGATTAACATATTTGCAGATGTATTATGGAAGAAGCATATATGGTCATTACTGTTTACAGGAAATAGCATAAAAGGAATAGCAAAGTATACTCACATATTGGTGTCTCATTGACACAGTAGTAATGAACTTGTTGCCACTTTTTAGACCTGAGAAGAGAAATAATTAGGAAGATAGCATCTTTCGGCTTGCATCAGTTACATTTAAGAAAAATAAGAAATCTCAAACGTACTCATTACTTATATTTGAGCAGCATTCGAACAAGTTCCTGAAAAAGATGTAAAGAATAATCAAACAACTCTTCATATGCATGCATATTATTAGTGATAGAATCAGAAACCTGCTATTAGTAGGACAAGTAAAAAAATTTTTAAAAAAAAACTTGGAGAAGGAAAGAAAGATAAAATATTAATGGATGTTTTGCATAAAAAAAAAAGATTTTTCTTTAAATGAAATATAGAATGTTAAAAATTTTTGCAAAGGGTTTATACGACTAGGATGCCACCCCATCTCTAGTTCCGTCTCTGCATGTAATGCATGTGTTTATGTGCCACACACAGGTATGTAGACTCTGGTCAGCTAATTTACTTGTTTGGAGTTATGTTGCTTGATATTGACCTATTGGTGAAACGATTTTCAGAAATATCCCTACAAAATATTGAACCATCAAACAGGAAATCAGCTTAAGTAATAAATTTTCAACTATTAGGTTATATCTCATAAACTTTAGTCTAGAAGGATAATATTTGATCATCGTTTGAACAACTTAAATGTCTACGTTTATTTCTTTTCTTTTTTTTTATGATTCCTACCTGTATAATGTAATATTGACAAAATAATTATAAGATCATTTTTAAGAGACTTGTGACAGTACTCCAACATTCACTCTACAATAATGTGCAGACATGCATAAATATTAAAGTGTCATTAGTCCACTAAAAACGATTAAAAACAATACTTACAATGATACATTCGAATCTAGCATCCATCCAGGAACTGATCCAGTGAGATTATTTCTTCTAAGAAATCTGAAAAACATCCTTCAAGATTTTATACTGATAAAAATATAATACCAATACTAGACTACATTTTAGACCATGGTGCTCAAAATGAAGTATATTATAGGAGAAAATATGTGTTGAAAAGTAATATGCATTCTTCCAAACTACAAACAATTAGGATTCATGTTGAAGTTAAAAATTTGTGTATTTTACACATATAAAATATTGTAGTTAATTAACTACCTAAATATACATGTGACTGGGGTTAATACAAAAATTGCAATTCCATTTAGTTTTTAGCAAAAATATTCTAAGATTTGTGGGGAGAGAAAGAGCAAAAGATCGAAGAAAAATAATTTTAATCGAAAGTATTTATATATATTACGAGAAATTTGATTGTTGGGAATAATTTTAATTAAAAGGTACTTACATATAAGACGGGGCAGAAGATATTTCAGGTGGAATTTCTCCACTGAAATTGTTGAAACTCAAATCCCTGTAAATTCAAAAAGAAAATGCAGAAGTTAGGACTGGAATTTTTGTCTTGGAACAAAGTAATCCACACAAACTCACGCAGTAGTATTCCAACAGTAGGGAAAAGAGAGAGAAAAGAGAAAAGAGAAAAAAAGGCCAATCCAATTGGGCATAAGACCCCACTGAGTTTGGAAAACTTCTGTGGGGGTATCATGCAGTGCAGCAGTGCCGAAGCCACATGTATTTGAGTGGCACCAAGAGAAGAAGAAGAAGAAGAAATGGAGAAAGTGTGAGATTTCACCATTTAAGTTGTATTTTTTTTTTTTTCTATTTCTTTCAAAAAAAGAAATGGATTTCTCATAAGGAAGTATATATTTTCCTCTCATCCAAATACTGATATGTACAAAATTGTTTAAAACAAAATAAAATAAGAATAAATTTAGAAAATCTTTTATTAGATTTTGGTTTACGCTGTAAATTTTAAATTTATTATATAAATAACACAGAAAATATATGAAAAACATACTTGTAGAAAGGACCTTGTCAACTCTGTAACCATGATTTTTTCAAGAGAAAGTTTAGAAACAAGCATTTTCATTATACTCGGAATCATGACTGATCCGTTATTGACAATACTACTTCATAGAAGAAAAAGATGCCATGGGTACTATGCATGTTTTCCCGTCATGTTGCTTAATGCTTCTTCGATCTGTTACAGATTTAGGATGATCTCCAAAGTTTGGAAATTATAAAGAATTACCCATCATAAATAGATTTCGGATATTTGTAATAAAGATAGAAGCAATAATAGGAGCTCTGAGCATCTAATTAAGATTTTTAGAGTCTAAATGAAGAGACAGACAAAGAAATGTATGTGTTAAAACTAAAGCATTATGCTTTGTGGAAAAAGTCAGAATAAAGAGATCGACAAAGAAATATGAGAGTCTAAATTATAAACTAAAATGACAGAAAAATATGAGAGTCATCTAACTGAATGAAGCGACATAAAAGGAAATAAATGTGTTAAAACTAGAGCAATATGATACGTCAAATTCCACATAAGAGTGAGATAAATACGAAGTAGTATTGGAGTATGAATTTAAGGATTAATTGTCAATTTAAAATATTCATTTTAATTAAATAAAGACAATAGTTAAATAGTTGTCTAATCCCATAAAATATAATGCATCTATATCATTATTCAATATGGAATTAGAATTCACATTCACTTTCCTTTATGGCTCAAGCATTCTTGTTCAAGATTAGGACTTGTGTATTCAAATTAGAAGATAAAGCTCAAGATCAACCACATTCATCCTTTATTACAGTCTAATTGTCCTTGTTGGGCCCCCGTATAGTCCAAATATCCTCGACGAGCCCAAATTAGCAAATAAAGCTCAAGACCAACTAGGCAGATAGATACCCACAATAATT
Source organism: Voacanga thouarsii (assembly GCA_026120185.1). Classification (NCBI taxonomy): domain Eukaryota; kingdom Viridiplantae; phylum Streptophyta; class Magnoliopsida; order Gentianales; family Apocynaceae; genus Voacanga; species Voacanga thouarsii. The sequence continues at coordinate 134,157 of JANUWF010000708.1, read as the reverse complement.
ACTTGACAAAAATTAATAATGGATATTTAAAGTGGTTCTTGTATATCATATCACACTTCTATCATTACCGTACATGGAATTGAGAGTATATCATATCATACTTCTATCATTATCCTATATAGAATTGAGATATCATAGAGTAGTATACTATATCACTATTTCATGTGGGATTGGGAGAATCATAGGGTGGTATACTACATCACACATCTATCACTATTTCATATGGGATTGAGAATATACCATATCACACTTCTAATATGAGAATGTGAATTGTAGTAATGAAATGACAAAAAAAAAATTGAGAATCTAAATTTGGGAGTATATCAGGGTATCATAGAGCAGTATACTATATCACACTTTTATCACTATTTCATTTGGGATTGGGAGTATATCATATTATACTTTTAATATGAGAATGTGAATTGTGGTAATGAAATGACAAAGAAATCTAAGGGTTTAAGCCTGAATGAAGAACAAAAACCAACTAAGAGTAGTCCAAAACTTGAGAATGAGAGTAAGACTCAAGTGCGAAATAATTTAATAGTCTTGGATACCACATAATCTTAACCCAAAACCTTTGAGGTATTAGGTTTACTAGTCCTTCTCACTTATATGTCAACCCTTTTCTTACTAGTGTAGGACTTTTTTTAACTCACAATCAAAATCTCAACAATCTTACCCTCAAACGTAAGTCTTTGTCGCATTCATCTTGGGTTAACCCTTCCACAACGAAAGCCTTTTATCGACTCTAGTAGCCACAGAGAACCCACCAAACACTTCATCCGGTCCACATCTGAGTGAGTTTATGCATTTAAATCGTAGTGTGTGCCAACCATTATTCCGAGAATAAATGCCGCACATGTCCATTCTTTAACTGGTACTAAGACCACTTGGGCCTGGGCCAATCATCAATCAGAGTCCAACCACTCTTTTTTCCATATAGGGGTAACAATCATGGAAATATAAATCACTGCATCAATACTGTTTACATAAGGATGTAAACATGTTTAGATTCGATTCTATAAGGACTCGACTCGAATTCAAAATATCAAGCTCGAATATGAATCTTATAATTAGGCTTGAATTTTAAACGAGTCAAATTCAAATATCTAAGTATTAAGTTTGAAGACTCGAGAATATATTCGATTAATTAATTAATTAATATATTATTTATATTATTTATAATATATTATAGTATAAATTATTTATTTAAATTTGAGTTCGAGCTTAAACTCGAATTCGAGCTTTCGAACTTATAATAATCGAATTCGAACTTTAAAGTATTTCAAACGAATCGAACTCGAGCCAAGGTTTGACATTCGAATCGAACTCAAACTCGAATTCGAGTCCTGTGTAAAAATAATAAAGTTCGATTCGATTATCTTAAAATTCGACTTGATTGGATTCGAGTGCACCCCTACTTATCGAACCATCCATTCTTATACCACTTGTTAGTATCATAGTACCTAAAAATTGAGAGGAATCTAACTAAGGCCTAAGTGTAAATCAATCTCGATGAGTTCTTCCCAATTATACGTCAATCACTTGGCCTTTCTTCTAATATAGGAATTTTCAAATTACATAACTCATACTTGAAATCTCAATGATTTGCATAGACACAAAAATATTACAATGACCAACGTAGAAAGAGAGTAACAATTAGCAAGGGAAAAACAAGTATGAGTCATATGGTATAGTAACTTTTTTTTAAAAAAAATTAATATATTGAAATATAATAATAGTAAAATTTGAAATTAAACAATTAAACATCTCACACTAATCAAGATATATAAACTTCTTTCAAAGGTAGTCTATCCCACTAACTAATGAATAATTTCACAACTTCTTAAAACACATTGATCATAATTCCTATTGTAAGGATTGCAAAGCACCACATCTTGCTCTAAAAACTTTAAGGTATTAAGTTTAATTACATGTCCTACTTCTCATCAGTGTGGGATTTTTTAACTCAAACACTTAAAATCTCAACAAATCCTTCCCTAAAGTGTGAGTCTTTGTCACATTGATATCTTGCGCTGACTCCTTCACATTGGATGCCTTTTTACTATGTATTCCAGTAGCCACAAAAAGCCCCCTGAAAACTCCATGAGGTACAAATACGAGTGAGACAGATCACTTAGACCGGAGTGTGCCCCTACCATTATTCTAAGAACCATGGTGATGCCACACATTTCCATTGTTTAATTAGAGCCACTTCTAACTAAGACCACTTGGGCTAGAGTTAGTCATCAATCAGGAGTCTAACCATTCTTCTTTCTACATAATGGCAACAATCATGGACGCATTAACCACTGAGTTAATACCCTTGTTGAACCTTCGACACATATACCACTTATTAGAATCAGAGCATCCCAAAAACTAATGGAGAATTTGAGAAAGACGCAAATGTAAAACAAACTCCTTCCTTCCCATTTATATGTCAGTCACTTGGTCCTTCTTTCAAAGTAAGATTTTTTTTTTTTTTTAATAAATCATATAACTCATATTTGAAATCTCAATAATGTGGATAAGAACAAAAAGATAATGCAAACCAACATAGAGAAAGTAGCAACTAACAACAATGGAAAGACAAGTATGATGTGTATGGCATAAATATTTATTAAATTAAATTTTGTTTTTGAATGTATTGAAACATGATGATAATAAAATTTAAAATTGAACAGTTAAATATCTTACATATAATCAATCTTCCAGAGGTAATCTGGAATCCCACCACTCAATGAACAATTCCACAATTCCCTGAGCCACATTGATAATAATTCCTATTATAAGGGCTACAAAATAAGAATTACGTACATATGCACATTTTCATCCTAAGCATATGAAAACTTACAAGCTGTCTAGATTGGTAGCTCTTGAAATGTTTGGAAACAAAGAACCACCCGGACTAGCAGCAGGTAAGTTATTTGCAGCACTGCATGTAAGTTCATCATGATAAGACAACTGGACTACCGATGAAGCAAAAAAATAATCATGAAAGTTGCTTCAAATATTAAGAGCAAATGCATTTAGCATGTCCAACAATTACAGGTCAGTTAGGCTTGTCAATGCTGAAATATTTTCTGGCAAAGGCCCTTCAAAATTGTTTCCAATCAGCCGCCTGCAAAAGAACAACAAGTCTGGTATGAGTAATTAAGCCACAGTGTCATTTACACTGAGGATGCCAAACCAATAGAGCTCTTATTGAATTATTTAGGCTGAATTCGAGTTTGAAAATTTTCAACTTAGAATTCAAATTCGAGTATTACTTTTGCTTTTCCTTTTTGGTGTAAAATATGTGGAAGCTGGAGCCAGCAGCTTGATTACATATATACATTTACTAATAGATATCAATATAATTCATTTAAACACATAAGAAAACTCAAATAGAACCCGTGGTGCATGCCAAGATTCAGCTTCTAGTCAATTCATTTGCACCCATACTTTCATTTAGCATACAAAGCTAGTTTTACCCAATTCAGTATGACTTACAGCACTTGTAGGCTTTGCAAATTGCCTATGGACTCTGGGATGCGTCCACTGATGTTATTCCCTTGAATATCGCTACAGAAGAAAATTCAGGTATAGAACCTGTTACAACAATAAAAATCAAGATAGCAATCGTTCACTTACAGATGCGACAAGTTTCCCAATTTCCCAAACTCTGGAGGTATTGGACCTAAGAAATTATTGTTGCTTAAATACCTGGAAAGACATAGGAAAACAAATGATGGAAGTTTTTGTGAGATTTGTAAGAGATATTACAAGACAATTTTAAAAGGTTGCCTAAAATCCTAATTCAAGCTTTATCATGCCTAATTTGTATACATACTCACATTTCTTGAAGAGAACTGAGGTTTCCCAAATATGGTGTAAGCTCCCCCGTGAATCGATTATTGTCCAAGTACCTATAACAAAAATATAAATTGAATGAAGAATCAAGACACAATTCTAAGAAAACTAAAAGCACCCATAACTTGTGCTTGAGTCCTTACAATCGAAGAAGGCTTGAAATGTTGCCAAGCGCAACTGGGATTTCTCCTGATAACAAATTGTCGTACATAGACCTGAACAAAACAGAAAAGTAAAAATCGAAGTGTAACAAAATATCGAGTTTGAATCTATTAGTAAGTACAAAAATTATTGCGAGCTATGTGAACTCACAACTGTTGAAGATGCGGAAGCTGGGTACCGAATTCAGGTGGAATCGGCCCATCAAAAAAATTATTATGCAAATTCCTATAAGCGAAAAAGAAATAAACATGCGTTATATAAGATTGAAAAAAATCAAAAATAAAATAGGAATACAGTTTAGTTACTAAAATTAACAAACAAGTTTTCAACAATTGATGTTCCATTATCCAAAACACGTGGGGAGAATACTCCATTTTTTTTTAAAGAAAAAGTTGCTTACCAGTATTATTTTTTAATATTTTTATTTATTTGGGACATTTTTATTCTCATCCACCTCATGAAAATATTTTTTCTTTATGGGAAGACATCTACTAAATCAGACAACGAAACAAAGTGAATGGGAACTTACAAGGTTTGCAAAGACCTTATTTCAGTTAGAACCTTTAAAGATCCTTCCAAATTGTTATGGTCAAGATATCTGTCCATTACAATCATACAATAATAAATATATAATATATACAATCATCTAATAGTAAATATATAATATATTCCCAATAAGAATTCAAAAGAGTGATTATTATGGAAAAACAAATTATCAGCCCCCAAAAGGAAGAAAGTACATGCTCTTTAAAGATTTGTGAGTTTCAATAATTTTCTGTGATTTTATTTGGTGAATTTACAAATTAAAAATACACTAGAGATTCATCAATGGAAGGGAAAGCTCACTTCCTTTTGATAATTAAAAACTAAAAAAATGTTAAAAAGAGAAGAAAATTTTATAATAGAAATTGTATAGAGAATGTTATATAAAATGTTACAAAAAATTCAAAGCATTAATTGTATATATACTTACAGTCCTCGAAGTTGAGACAAGTTTGACAAAGTTGAGGGAAGTGATCCATAAAGTATATTTGTATTTAAGTCTCTAAGGAGGAAAAAAAGTTCTAGTTAAAAAATAATTCGCATTTATCTATTCCTTTTACATTGCAATACAAGTCGATTCACTAAGAACCCAAGAAACAGAAGGCCTGCAAATGCTTACAAGGATACCAGTTGAGAAAGATGTCCAATTTCAGGAGGTATTTGACCTTTTAAACCCCGATTTGGCAAATCACTGGAATCCAAAACACAAATTTGTACAGATCGAAACACTGGTCATCAGTTGATAGTGATCAAGATAAAGAAGTAAAAACATTTTAGTGAGATAAATAACATACATCTGAGTCACTCTACAATATGTATCATTGCAGGGGTTGCATCTAACTTCAGCGGATTGTAGATTATATCTACAACCAGTGTCAGAAAATTTTACAAGGTCATTAGGCCCGGAAGAAGTTGCAAGTGCAAGCAAAGTATTGACAGCATCCACTGAGAATTGATTTTGAACATGAATATATGCAGTCAGTCAAAAGAGATGGCTCAAAGACAGCTCCCTTACAAGTATTTTATACTATATTTTGTTCACAAAGGTAGAGTGCAAGAAAAGACCGAAGAAGACAAATGACAGATTTACTTCTACTAGATTAGGATGAAAGAGAAGTAAATTTGTAAATTTATCTTATTTAATTCCACTTCGTGTTATTTTGGATGAGTTGAAATCTATTTCTTCTCTATTTACTTTCCTCCCTAATTCTGCGCATAAATAAACAAGATAAATTAGGATTTTTTTTTATCCCAAAATTTACCATTCAATTGTATTCTTTTTATGTAATGAGTCTCTTAGTTACCGTTTTTTTTTTTTTTTTTTTTGAAACTCTTAGTTACTGCCTAATATTTGTGCCAACTAAAAACAGTTATTAGCAAAAAGAAAGTTGGTACTCCGGCTGCTCACACCACCAAGGTAGAGCGCTTATAAACTCTCTTGCATACATCATAAAACATCATAATTCGAACAAAGAATTGAAAATCCTTGATTACCTTCGTACTGGGGTACAAGTGGCCCTGTCGGAGGAGGAGAAGCAGAGGTAGTAGTGATAGTAGGAGGAGGAGGAGGACTGGGACTGAGACTAGGACCATTTGCCCTTCCTTGCTCCATGATTGTTCGACAGCATAATGCAAGATATAGCAGGAAAGAAAATAAAAACTTGGCGAGGAACATCATGTTTATTCTTCCTTCTCTAAAAGTGCTTTGGTAGATGGATCATTTCTTCTTTTCTCCCCCACTTATTTATAAGCAAATTTCCATTGAGCGCATGCACTTCATAATTTAAAAAGCAGCTAGGATCAATAATTCAAAGTGTACCATGGGAGTTCTATCCCTATCAAATGGGGGAGGATTGTAATCTCCACAAATAGTATGACTCCTCTTGTCTAAAAAAATTAAGAGGAAAAAAAAAAAAAAAAAAAGAGCGAGAGTAGCTCAAATAACTCTATTTCGAATATGGGGCCGTAAATACTAGTGCGATTGTTAAAAAGAATCAATATATGTGAATGTATTATTTGTATTAATAAAACTTTTAATGGCATCATCATTTTACTGCACAAAAATTTCAATCTAAATCTATAATTATTGTGTATAAAATTGTATCTGTTGTGCACAAGAATGAAATTAGAAATTTAGGATTGAGGAACAAATTATATAAAAAGAAATACTAAAGAATTTTTAAAATTTTTTTAAGAGAGTGTGAAGGGTATATTATAACCAAATATCTCTAAGGAAAAATCTTATCAAAACCCAAATACAATCCTTATTATATGATAGGATAAAAATCTAATTTTACTCATGTCGCATTAAGTGCTTAAGTAGAATGATTGGAATTTCAATAAACAAAATAAGCCAATAAATAAAATTTTAAATTTCGACTTTGTGTTACACTATAATCATATTCCTAATAGTAAGAATTAATCTTAGTACCATTATTCATCATTAGAATATTAAATGAGAAAAAAAATAAAAAATAAACCAACCACATACTCAGTAAATAATAATAAACTACTTTTTTCGAATGAAATTAATTACACATTTACATAATATATATATATAATTAATAACTACATTTATAAACTTTACTTAATAGTCGATTCTAAAATATTTTTGTAACATACTAAGACAAAAGTATGGCTCAATTTAAAATAAAACGTGATTATGGCTCAACTTAAAATAAAATAATAGTCTGGGCTATCAATAAAAGAAATAAAAGAAAAGAAATTTGAGCTTTTTTGTTTTTACCAAGGCCTCCAGAGAGGCATGTTGTCATGAGCCACCAGGCATGGCCCAGGTCGGTAGCAACCTAAATTTTTTTTAAAGCTTCGGAAGGGCACGGAATCATGCCTTGGGTCGCAAACATTCGACCCACACACCCAAAAGCAAATGTTGATTAAAAAAAAAAAAAAAACTTTTTCTTTTTTTTTTTTTAAATAAACATTCGACCCACACAATAATGATCATGCAGTGGGGTTACGAACACTTCAGTATAGTTTAGGAGTTTAGAAGAGAAAAAAAATAAAAAAGTGAAATTTTAAGTTTTGAGAGAACGGAAGAAAGAAGAAGTGGAGTTATAAATATCTTATGTTGTTTGGGAGTTTAGTAGAGAAAGAAAACAAATGTTTTTTTTTTATTATTTGGGAGTTTGGAGAGAAAAAAATGATAAATTTTAATTTACTAAAGTACCCTCATTATATAACTTCTCTTTGATATATTCTTTTAGAACAAAATGGGTAGAGTTGTCAATTTAATTTTTTTTTTAACTACAGCAAGATCTTTCCTTTTCTCACCACTTTTGGAGAGAATGGATGAGCCACTTCTATCCCTTTCTTTCCCTAAAAAATCTCTTAAACAAAAGAAGAGAAGATATTTCTTCCCATATCTCTTCTCTTCTCTCCATTTTTCAACTCCCAAACCAACCCTTCTTATCCATTCCCCTTTGGATTCAGAAATTTTCTTTTTTTTTCTTTTTTCCCTTTTTTTTTTTGAAAACCAAAACACACATATTTATAAACAGAAAATCTTTTTTTCTTAAACGTAAAATACTTAGAATGAAAGAAACAAAATAGACGCTGTTGTAAATATTTGAATTAGTGGAAGCTCCACTAATTATGAATTTATGTGAATTATTAGAAGATTAGTGGAAGCTCCACTAATTATGAATTTTTATGGATGTCCATCATTCAGTGGAGACACCACTAATTAAGATTAGTGAAAGATGATGTATTCCACTAATTAAAAGCTCTATAAATAGAGCTATTCTCTAAGCTTGTAATACACCAGCATTTTGTGAAAGAATTGTGAGAAAATTGTGAGAAAAAGAAAGATAGAAGTTTGAAGAAATTCTTGTGCAAAAATAGTTAGAGTTTTCTTAGTGTGTAGTGTGTAGATTTTTTTTTCTAACACTACCCAAATTTTGTAACAGACGCAATATATTAAAATAATACCTCAAAACAAATGGTAATGAACATGAAGCATATAGGAATATTCTTTTACACAATTCATATAACAATTACCGTCTTCTAATCTATTCAGTTAGAAAAGTCCACAATAGACTCTTACTTTACCTTACTTGTCCAAAAAGATTGAAACTTCATTTTGTACAAATTCTAAAAAAACTAATTCAATCATAACATTGTTATAAAAAAGTTAGTTAGCCCACCTTAGAGGCCTCATATTCAAAAAAATATTAATAAATTCCATCATATATAAAATTCATTGACTGCATTCACGACAATTAATTAATGTATGTATAATGTATAGAACACAAATACTAAAATACATACTATGGGTTAATTAATCAAAAAACATGCTTTGAGAAGATAACACACTCTATTCGAGAATTTTTAACCAAAATTAATGTTTACGTTTTATTATTCGTAGAAGAAAATATAAGAGATTTATTCCTACTTATCTCTTTATTGATATTTAAAGACTATAATGAACTATGGTATTCTTCCCCTCAAATCCTAGTTGGACTCTCTTTCTCTGTTGACGGCTATTGAAAACAATGATTTTTTCCACAAACGTATTTTAATAGTTCATAGGGTTAGGGTTTTTCACTTTCTTTTATAATTTCACCCCAAACACCTACTTGTTTAAAATATAAACCACAGTAATCTCAAATTAAAAGCACATTAAGAAATAGAATGTAGCTATCTTCTAATAATGCTCGACCTTGTCAAAGCTAGTAAATCCTAAAATATGACATCAGAAAGGTGTGAGAAGTACATCTCAATAAGTCATGTGTGTGCTCATGATGTTGTCAAAAGAGATTTCATGAATGTAGTTTGAAACCATTTATCAAAGTTGATTGCAACTCAAACATATTTCAAAACAATAATGAGTGGTGTTTATCATATATATAACAGAAATCACAATTGTGCAATTCTCAAAATAAACGACTATGAAATCTTCCATCATAACCTTGCCATGAAACCTTGTATCACGACAAACATTGTGAAACCCTGTATCGCAGTATAGTGGGTATAATGCTCACTAAGTAAGATACTCCTCCACCTCTTCTCCTAACTTATCGGATGTTCACTCCAAACTAATAGCCCACCTAGACTGTGGTGCTAGCACGAACTGCCTTAACCTACTAGAACTGTCAACTTTTCCGATTAGTGCTCATCTTTCAAAGATGGCTTCCTATTAAGAGACTTATCCTAACTTTTAAATGCTAGTTCTAGAAACCTACCTCTATTGAGTACTCAACATTTCAATATTTCTTTCAAGAACCAATCTTAATATGGGCTCTTTCAAACATTTTGGACATGCAAACATGGGTTTCGAATAACTTTGCTGTAAAATCATTTTTATGAATAAAAGGTAATATTTCACTAAAATCCTTGTTTGATTAAAAAATTTTAGTGAAAACGAACAAGATCGCATGACAAATTATCACATCAATAAGATACCTATTAGTTCGCAATTGACTTTCAATACAAAACTTTTTAATGCAAAGAGACTTACCTTGGTATAGCAAATAAATTTCTTATTCCCAAAGAGTAGATCCTTACCCTTGATAACCTTCCAAGTCTAAAAATCATAAAATAAAGAAGTCATAACCTAATCCTAATACTTTAAGAAATCATATTCCTTATATAATTAATTTTCTATTCACATATAACAAACAAGGGCTTCAAATAAATCATTATCCAAACCTTTACTACATCCCTAAGCATCAATACTTATCATTATTACACCTATAGAAGTATACCAATTAATAATAGGGAGTTTCTTTAAAAATTCTTAGGCTGATCATAATTTTCAGCTAGTTAACCTTCTTTCCTAAAAGCATAATACACATGAAAACACATTGAATTGATCTCAATTTTTATAGAGATATACCTAAACACATATAAAATAGTTTACAGGTGGCCTTGCACAAAAATCAGACTTTAATCACCCTCAGAAAATTATTTCTTTCCTATAGTAGTGTTCTGCCCAGAATAGACCAGTGTGCGAGAAAAAAATCGTAACTTTCAATTCCTACACTAGAAAATTTCGAAATTTTACAGTTAACATATACGCACATAAAGCTATGTTTTCTCTATTTTGACCTGACCAAATTTGTGCATTATCAAATAGTAATAATGGCATAAATCAGAACATTCAGCAAAAATAGAGTACTCTGTCCCTTAAGGTTTTTCGAAAATTGCTAGGTTTTAGCCCAGGGGTTTCCTACATGATTTCTAGCATAAAACACATCCCAAGCATGTCTAGTAAACAATTGCAAAAGGGCCTGCAATAATAAATTACTTTACTATTTTATTTTGAACTAAATAAGTAATTATCATAGATTTACAAAAATTCCAGCAAGCATGCAATTTATTCTACGTTTCAAGAAATCAACTTCTTAGTCTTATTAATTCAAGAAACACATCCCTAGGGTACTTTAGGTGGAGTGACACAACCCTTAACATAAACACATCAGAACTTTTCAAGAATATAATAAGAAATCATCTTTTCTTAGGAAAAATTTTAGCATTTTATGAAAATAACAATTCAAGAGAAAAATGTATTTCTTTTTATATAAATCCTTTGAATGAGGGTTCTTCTCCAAGAATTAAGCAAGTTTGATGCTTAACCATAATTTCTTAATCATCTTTTGTCCAGAAAATCATATTAACAATTTACTCGACAAAACCCTAATTTTGGTCTATGGTGGCAGCACTAAGGAAAAGAAAGCTTTAGATCAATACCCCTTGTTACCCCAACCTCGATCACTCTTAGGAAGGGTATAAGGTGTTTTCTAGCCTTTGATTCCACATAAATCTTCAAGCTTTCAATCTAAGAATGATGCTTCAAATGTGTGGCTTTGTGCAAAATTTTTCGTAAGCAATTGGAGTAGCTAATACTTGGCACAAGAGGGAGGATTTCGTGTGCTGGGGAAGGGAGAGAGAGATATATAGTAACAGCGCAAGGAATTTTTAGGGCTCCAAAACCTGATTTAGTTAAGCTTTTATCAGTGAATTATACTAAGTTTAGGAAATTAGAAGGAAAATGAGCAAAATTAAGGGAAAATCCCATCTACTCAAGGTTTTATTTCATAAAAGGCTTCCTATAATTAATTAATCACAATCCTAAGGGGTTTATCTCCATGGTTTTCCTAAGCACTAAAGGTTTGGAAATTAATAAATTCCTTCAAGATAATTTTTTCCAATTATACAAGAATTAGATTTTTCTCCTTCTTTTCTTCCTATGTGGTGGCACTAAGGCTTTTAGAAATTCAACTTTTCTCTTAATGAGAAATAAAAATAAATAGGTGAGAAATCTTGCTGGTCCATAATTTAAATACTTCCTAAATTATAAACAAATAAATAAGGTAGTTATATAAATTTTAAAATATGTAAATACATAAAAAGTCAAATGTCCAAATATTTCATTATTTTATAATAAGTATATTCCTATATATTTAAATGAATTAAACAAATAATAATTAGTTATCCAAATTATTTATTATTTTAATCAATAGCTATACTCACATATTTAAATACCCAAATATACATAGTAATATACAAATTATATATATATATATATATATCTTCCAATTAATTATTTTTATATAGAATATTATATCCCCTATTAATTCAAGTGGCGTTTTCATATTCTTTACTCAACCACAGCGATTCCTCTTCAAACATACTCAAATAAATTTATTCATGCCATGAAAAATATGTATATATACAAAAATGTTCATATTATATGGATAATATATTTTCTATTTTTAGGTGCATTTAAGGTGGGGTGTTACATGTGCTGTGCTATAGGAGCTCTCCAAAGAAATGGCAAGTGTTCAACAACAATGGAAGGCTTACAAAGAGGATGAAGTCGGGAGAAATCCGCAAAAGAATCATACACCTTTCTTCTCAACCTCTATATAAAGAACCTTTTCTCATTATAAATAACATCATTACGAGCCTGCCAAATTTCCCAAAAAAGAAATGCTATATAAACCCTAGCATGCTCCCGAATAGGAAACCCAACATACCACCAAGAACAAATGAGTGCAGGCAAGGCCACAGCAAAAAAATCAAAAGAAAAGGAAGAAGACTAAAGATGCCACAAGAAAGCAACCGGACCACAATCTTTGAATAAGTGTTTCACAATTTCTATGTGATTACCACACAACCTACAACTTGAAACCAAAGGAATACCAAAAGAAGAGACACTACCGAATGAAAAGGAATAAAATTATTAAACAGCTTCCACATGAACACCTTCATCTTACCAGGTAATGAAAATTTCCATAAAGAGTCCATGAAATGAATTTTGGATCTCCATATCCGAACAAGCTCATAAGCAGAAAAAATAGAAAATTCTTCTGATTGAGTTAAGGTCCACAATTGAGCATTATTCTCTACAGCTCCAACTACCGGTGTAAGATCAGATAGAATAGAGTAAGCAGCTGATGAGGGTAAAATACTCTAAATCACATCTTCTCTCCAATATCCATTCCGAATAACATCTGATAGCTAAAAATTTGGGTGTAAAAGTTCAAACCCATGTCCGCCAAATGTCCACAAGTAGACTAGCAGTCGTACCAAAAAGATAGTTGTCTAGATTTAGAGACAAAAGCCAGGTAATCTTCTAATGATAACTAAAAGGTCTAACGAGTGTTGTCGTACCAATTTCTTGACATGTCAAAAAGATAAGAGATCAACTATCCCTCTTATATTCCAAACCAACTCATTTTTTATTTAAAAGAAGCCACAACTTGGCCTTAATCTTCTGGTCAGGTTGTGCTATCCTGGACAATTGCTTATGAATAACTGTCGAAACTTTAGCAATCTGACCCCTAATGCTCGCATGATCTCAACTTGCTCACGCATCTTCTTAGCAAAAAAAGCTCGAATGTCCTTGGGCAATCCCGTTTCAGAGTTATAACCCTCATCTAAGACAATTAGTACCTGTGTATTAGCCAGAATAATATCATCTCTAACCTGATCAGACTAAGGCCCATCAAACATAAACAATAGGGAAGATACTCGTACAGAAAATCTAGTGGCTTAATGAGATCAACCACCAACCGTGGCTCAACTGCATTATCTAGAATAGCCCTTGAAGCCGTAGCTGGCGAAGAAGTCATAGGCAGTGAAGCAACTGAAGGAGGGACAACAGGTGAAGAAACAACTGGAGGCATTGGAGCAGTCCTAGCTATAGAAATCGAAGGCAATGACTGCATGTCATTGCTTACAGGAGAGACCTCATGATCCCCCCTCCAATGGTAGGACTAGGATCAAACGACACATGCTTCTCGGACTGGGCAAGTTTCCCAGGACTCTACTTCTCATGGTTAGGGTTGGCCGCAACTTTCTTTGGCGCCTTGCGCTGTTTTGAATTACCAGATTTAGCTGCTTTAACCGTGTGTGTGTGTATATATATATATATATACACACACACATACACATATATATACACAAAACATACATATATATATACATATAATATATATTTTTATTTATTTATTTATATTTATATTTATACACAACACATACATGTATTGATGGGGCCAATTATATACATATTCTAAAATCATTTGTTGTATATTTATGTTAATTTTTAAATCAAATGCTCTTCATTTCCTTCACTAGGGTATACTGTTGTGCAGATTTGCTAAGGATTAATTGCACAAAGACTTGGGAAAAGAAGGCCAAAACATAGGTGAGCCAGCCTTGGCTTGGATGGCTAAGCCATGGCTAGCTCGGGGGGGTGGGGGCGCAGAAGGGGGAATGAAAAGGAACCAAAGGTTGGATAGAGGAGTGCCGACCTTGGCTTTTAAGGCTAAGCCATGTCCGACTTGAGGGAAAAAAATTAAGAAAAACAGGGCTTTCCAAAACAATATAGCACATCCAAGGACCAGCTCATGAAGGAGAAATTGCAAGAAGTAGGGGTTGGATCAAATTCAAGATAGTGGGGCTTGAAGAAGCAAGCCATGGCCAGCTATAGTAAGCCATGGCCTCTATTACTAAGCTAAAAATGGCGGATTTTGCTCATATTTTCAGAAGTCAAATTGGAAACAATGTTTAACTCTTTTGGGAGCTTCTTCAAGGCTATATGTCTCTAAATTGGGACAAAAATTGAAAAAAAAAATAGAAAGGGAGAACAGAGATGGAAGATAGAAGAGAGGGTAGAGGATAACAGAACATGGAGCTTCAATCCAGGTTTCTTCTTTGCTTTATTTTTGTTTCTATTTTATGTTAGTTAAATTCATGACTTTAGATGTTGAGATTATGTGTAGCTAGATTTCTTGAGACTAAGATCTTCACTGAAAATTTCTACTTAAAGAGAGAAGAGGTAGAGAGAAAAGCTCTCAACTCCCTTGAGTCCCCTTCCCGATTCTCAATCTCCTTGCTACCAATGGACGATTCTTCTGCTGATCCTTCAGATTTCTTTTGGTTCTACTAATCTAGGGTTGCATTTGGCTGTTAGTTCCTGCATGAGGTTTTGCTTGTGGTGCTAGTATCCGATGATCCTGCTATTCAAATTCTCTATTATACTGCTCTTTTTCTGGCTCATATATCGTCATCCTTGTAAGTGTGTTGTTCCAAGTGAAGTTTTTGTTACTCTTTTTAGTAGATAGGTGTGAGTTGCTTACGAACTTGTTATATTTTCCAGTGTTTATCTATCATATTGGTTAGGTTCTTCTTCTTGTTCAATCTTCTATACTAGCTTTTCAGTATGTTTGATCTGCATAAACCACCTATATCTTGCTAAAACCAGTTTGTCTCCCTTTGTTATCATATCTCCTCGGTATAGTCTACCTCTTGGATACCACGTTCAAATTTTGAAGTCCAACGTCCCGATACCACCTCCTGTCTGGCCTATAGAATTTCGGTACACATCTGCATGTTTTGCTGTCAGATTTCTTGTCCACCTACCCAGGGAATAAAATTACCTACCTCCCATCCTCTTCCTTTTGTCGTTTCTTACTCTACCTGCCAGCTTTTCGGTCAAAAGGCCTTTTCGGTCAGAAGGCCTGGACCTAATGGTCCAGACCAGAGGCCGAAAGAAAGTAAGGAATTCTGGGGTGTCGTCTTCTCCCACACACCAGACAGCTTTAGATGCCACCCAGACTGGGTCTTTACTCTCATTTGTCCTCAAATTGGATAGGCCAAACACTGACTCCCTCCTCTATATCCCAACCGGAGTCTCTGATGCATACTGATCATAATCATCCTTCATCAACTGCCCCCACTGATCAGGCCCCTCATGTGCCAGTGCCAGAACCCGACCAACCCTCGTGTATGTTGTCCCCCGATACTGGGTGTATGCCCCCTCCTACTGTCCATGTGCCTTCTGCGTATACTGCCCTTCGTGAGGTCGACTCTATCGACTACCCGTAGGCTACACAGTCCAATCCTAAATCAGTGCAATCTGACAACCCGGCATGCTCTTGGGCAAATATTGTTAAAGGGAACTGTGATATTTGCAATGGACTACGACTGAGACACATCCCTAACTCGGGTGAGTTCATAAACATAGATGTTCTGGATTTCGAGGATGCTCGAAGTGAAGCTGGGGTATTGTCTAACTGGGATGTTTGCTGGAAGGTTCCCAGGTATGAAAGCTATTCTGGAACTTACGAAGCAGTAGGGTGTTCAGACTAAGGTTCACACACAAGTCTCGGGTTGGATTATATTTCGGTTCAATACTAATGCTGATAGACAGTTAGTTCTTCGTGGGGGGGCCCTATGCAGTGTTTGGTAGGTCATTAATGCTCAAGATAATGTCATCTGAATTTGATTTCTCTTTAGATAAGGTTAGTATAATGCCCCTCTGGGTAACTTTCCCAACTCTGCCCCTCGGTTGCTGGAATAAGACAGCACTGACTAAAATCACATATGCTATTAGCATCCCTATTATGTCTGATATGCTCACTGCAAGGCTAGATCATTTCTCCTATGCTAGAGTCCTGGTGGAGGTTGATGTTTCTAAGCCACTAGTGAAGGTGGTTCCGATCCGCTTACCATCTGGAAAATAAAACAGCAGACTGCGCGATTTGAGTATAAACCTGCATTCTGTAACCACTGCTGTAAGTTTGGACATTATACGGAGGCTTGCATGGGGGATAAGATGAAAAAGAAAGAACAGGGGCTGAACTCCAAAGGTAATAGAACCAACAATCGGGAAATGGACAGGTCACCTAAAAGGACAAGAACTAGGTCTGCTCCTGCTGGAAACAACCATGGCATGAGTTCATCTTCACCAACGGGGACAAGCTCTAAACGCATTGATAAAGGAAAGGCTCTGGTTCAGTTTGTTGGATAGGAACGAATGGAGAACAATATGTATGTTGCTTCCACCAGTGCACAAGGTCCAGTCCAAGAGGCTGCAAAGGACATGCATGTGCAAGCTACAGTTGCTGTGCATGCTGCCCCCATGGACAAGCCGAAGCCCCCGAGAGTTGATGCGCAGCCTGCTATAAATGTGCCTGTTCGCCATACTAATCATATTAGAGAGAGAAGGGGGCGCTCAAAGGTTAGACGGTTGCGACGTGTTCAATCCCGATCAAATTCATGTAGGCATGTTCAATTTTTAAAAGAAAACATTGGCATCCCCCACTGGGAATGACCACAGGTTTGAAGATACCCCCAAGTTAGTTCTTAATGCTGGGAGGGCAACTGAACACGCAACAAGGTTCATACGATCCATATGGAAGAAATATGCTAATCGTAGTGCTGACTTGATTGGTGCCCAACGGGCACTAGTGAGTCCCCAATGAGAGTTGCATGCTGGAATATTCAAGGGTTCAACATGACCCTCAAACATCACAGGGTTCGGGAGTTTATCTCTAAACATCGTGTTGACGTCATAGAATTACTGGAGACAAAATTAACTGCGGATGGACTTGAAAATATCATGCTTAGCAAGTTCATGAATTGGTCGGTCATACATAATTTGGCTGAGACGGAGGGGGGCTGGGTTGTCATCCTGTGGAATGAAGCTAGGGTGGATGCTCAGTTATTTCACTGTTCGCATCAGGATATTATTGTCCGTATCACCGTAAGGTTACTCATACTTCTTATTATTTTAGTTTTATCTATGCTTATAATTTTGTTATGGCCCGTAGGGCATTGTGGGAAGATATTGAGTACCTATCTTCTGCTTTGGCTGAACCATGGATTCGTATGGGGGATTTCAATGCTTACCTACATATTGATGACAAGATTGGTGGCATTCCA
This sequence comes from Voacanga thouarsii, assembly GCA_026120185.1. Lineage (NCBI taxonomy): Eukaryota > Viridiplantae > Streptophyta > Magnoliopsida > Gentianales > Apocynaceae > Voacanga > Voacanga thouarsii. Next base: position 116,409 of record JANUWF010000708.1, on the reverse strand, counting down.
CCCTCAACTTATGAAATAAAGGACTTTGCAGAAATTTACACTAATACGGGCCTAGAAGACCTTCCTTCCATTGGGCAACGCTTTACTTGGACAAATTCTAGGGTTTGGTCTAAACTAGATAGGGTGATGGGTAATGATGCATGGTTCTAGTGCAATGTCCAGGCGTCTGTTGAATTCTTCCCTATTGGTTATCTGTCTGATCATTACCCCTGCCTTTGGTCCATTGTTGACAATCATGGTGATTCTAAGCATCCGTTCAGGTTCCTTAACTTCTGGGCTGATCATGTCTCATTTCAGGATTTGGTTAAGGGTGTGTGGGTTCGTCCCTACTTGGGACACCACCAATTTACTCTCTGTCATCGGTTGAAAGAGCTTAAGAGGGACCTGCGCAAATTAAATAGATCTGAATTCTCACATTTATCTGCACGAGTTGAACAGGCAAACAAGGATGTACAAAGTGTCCAACAGCAATTAGTTGATAACCCTCATGATCTGGACCTTATCTCTAAGTTCAAAGAGTGCAAACTGTTTGCGTGGCGCATTGCAGATGCGGAATTGAAGTTCTACTGGCAACTAGCTAAAGGCAAGTATATGGCTAATGCTGACAAGAATACACATTACTTCTTCAACATTGTCAAACGGAACAAAAAAAGGAGCTTTATCACTTCTACTTTCAAGGAGGATGGTTCTATGACTGACAGTTCAACGGCTCTTGCTAATGAATTTGTGGAACATTATCGTAATCTACTAGGGACTATGGTTAACTGCCAGAGCATAAATGTGGACTATATCCGTGCTGGCCAAATGGTTCCTCATGACCTAAAGGAGGACTTGGTCAGGCCAGTTTCTGATCAAGATATTAAACTGGCTCTGTGGGACATCGGGAATTGCAAAGCACCGGGACCGGATGGGTACTCTGCGTTATTTTTTAAGCAGGCATGGGGCACAGTTGCAAGGAGCCTATGTGATGCGGTTAAGGAATTCTTCTTATCTGGCAGAATCCTCAAATAGATCAACCATTATGTGATCACTCTTGTTCCTAAGTCTGCTCATGCGGAAAAAGTGGGGGACTATAGACCGATTTCTTGTTGTAACGTTGTGTACAAGATTATTTCAAAAATATTGGCAGACAGACTCAAAATTTTTTTACCTCATATTGTGGACATCTTGCAGACTGCCTTCATCAAGGACAGACTCATGGCTGACAACATCCTTCTTGTTCAGGAGCTTCTGTGTACGTATAGGAAGAAAAGAGTTTCACCCCGTTCTACTGTCAAGGTGGACCTTAGGAAGGCATATGACTCAGTGAACTGGGCTTTCCTGCTGGAATTACTTATTCCCACAACTATTTGTGGACTGGATTCAGCAGTGTGTGACCACTACCTCCTTTTCTGTTGATATTAATGGGACAGTGCACGAGGTTTTTAAAGGTGAAAAAGGTCTTCGGCAGGGGGATCCTATCTCTCCACTCCTATTTGTTATATACTTGAAATATTTCTCTCGAACTGTGAAAGTATGTACACTTGGGACTTTGTTCCACTCTCATCCCAAGTGTGAGGCCTTGAGGATTACCCATCTTTCATTTGCTGATGATCTTATGCTGTTTGCTAAGGGTGATCGCCTCTCTGTTCGCATCCTCCTGGACTACCTGGATGAATTAAATAGGTGCTCGAGTCTTCAACTCAATAAGGGAAAGTCCAATATCTATATAGCTGGTATTTGTAACACGGACCGAGAGGGTCTTCTGGCTGATACAGGTATACCCATTGGGGAATTTCCTTTTCGTTACCTGGGCCTACCTATCATGCATGGAAAAGTCTGGCTATCTTTCTACAGACCTTTGCTAGAAAAAAATGGTTCTTACATTGGCCGTTGGCATGCGCGTTCACTTTCTTATGATGGTCGCCTACTACTTATCCAAACTGTCCTTCAGGGAGTTGAATGTTTCTGGTTGTCCATTCTTCCCACTCCGGCTGCGGTGATTTCTCAGTTGGATAGGATGGCTCGTGATTTCCTATGGGACTCAAAAAAATCATTGGTTGCCCAGAAGGATATCTGCCTACCTAAGACTGCAGGTGGACTTGGTTTGCATCATCTACAGACTTGGAATGCGGCGCTCTTAACCAAATTCCTCTGGGATATACAGTCGGAGAAACAATCCTTGTGGGTCCAATGGTTAGATCACTACTACATAAAGGGCAAATCTGTTTGGGAGATTGAACACCATAGAGAGCATTCTCCACTTTTTTGTAAAGTGCTAGCAATTCGGGACTTGATACTGGAGCGAGAAAATGGTGCCCTCTCTGCGTCTGTACTTCTACATAGTTGGGCTACTTCTAGCTCTTCATTCACTTCTTTGGCTTATGACTACCTGCACTTGTCTTCCTCGAAGGTCTTCTGGGCTAAAACTATTTGGAAGCAGGCACTTACCCCCAGGCACTCATTCATGGTCTGGCTGTGTGCTAGGGGGCGTTTGAAGACCAAGGATGCACTTGTATTCCGCTTGGATGATTTGTCTTGTCCACTGTGTAAAGCACATATGGAGACGACTAACCATTTATTTTTCAAGTGCCCAGTATCTGCATCTATCTAGACAGAAATTAGACTGTAGCTGGGCTTGCCACAAGCAATGAATACAGTAGGCTCTTCTCTTAGGTGGTTCAAGTATGCAAACTGCGGCTCATCATGGATTGCAAAGGCTAAGGCTGCTGCTATGGCTGCCACGTTCTATTACATCTGGACTTCACGTAACAAGGCGTTATTTGAGGGTACCGTGTGTCAACCTCTGGATATTTCGAAAAAGATAAAAACACATGTGTACACTGTTATTTTTACATTGTACCCTAATGTTCTGACTAGTTTGGAGAATGGTATTCAGCTTGGCTAGTTAATAGTCATCTATTAACTAGTAAATATTCATGTAAATTCTTTTTTATCAATATAAATCTTTTTACATTGCAATAAAAATAAAAAAAAAGATCTTCACTGAAGGCCAAAACTTTCATGGGTTTGATTAATTCTATTTAAAGATTGTTTCTTTTATCTCATTTCTGGTTAATTATTATTATTGTTCTCAAAGCTTGCAATTTTCTTTTTCTGGCCAATTATTTCATCAATTTAAATTTATTCTAGTATTAGAGATATGTTATATTAGATTATATTGTGATAATAATAACACATCATAAAATTGACAAGCGATAGATTCGATTTCTGTGTTATTTCTAGCGCATAGGAAACAAAAGCTAGGGAAGTCTATGAAGTTTTATGTGGCTTTATTAATTAAAATCACTTAAAAATATGACTGATTTATTAATTAAAGTTATGGGCTTTTCACCAAGAGATTATGTCTAGCGTATATTCGGGGGTTCTACCATTAACCAATTCGAGAATTAATTGAAAGGATTTAACCATTCTTCGTGAAAGGAGTAAGCAGGATTTGAAGCGTCTTGGTCTATTTTTTGCTATTGATTTGACTAATATAATTTGCTTTGTTGATTTTTATTTGTTTGTTTTTGTTTAGTAATTAATTCTTAGATTAAATCACCTTTGTTTTAGGTTGAGTTAGGCTATAAGCGAAAGAATTTTATAGTTAGGTAGCAATCATTGCTAGAAATGACTTGTACTCGTTTCTTTCTTACTTGTTTGATATTTGTGCACTTGCAAATCTCGTATCAAGTTTTTGGCATAGTTGTTCGGAATTGTTTTATATCTAATGTAGAATTTAATTGCTAAACTGAAGTATAAACCTTGTATTACTTTTATTTTTCTCTTTATTCTCATTTTTGTTTTTTTTTTATTTGTTGTCATTTGTTTTAAGCTGGTATATGAACACTCATAGTTGTAAAAACATAGAATCTTTGCTTTATATTCTTGAAATTGAAGTTTTTACTCGTCATAACAAGAGTGAGGCAACCAAAAGGAAGTACGAGGAGATCATCATCCTTGTAGAGTCTTCAAAATTGGAATATAGTTTTTAATTCGACTATAGTAGTGAAGCAATGGAGCATATTCAGCAAGGAAAGCAAACTCTTAGGACTATACTAAACCAAATATGGAGAGTCCTTCCCCTATTATAAATTATCTTGGAGTTATCGCAAGGACCTTCAAGATTGAGCTGCATTTATCCAAATGTTCAAAACACTCTATTTTTTTGAAGCAACTAGAAGTGCCTCCATGTCCAAAGAAAAAAGAGCTGTATGGAGTTTGATAGAGGATATGACCCTTAATAGTTCTCAATGGTTCAATCCTAAAGCTTTGCCACCTAAGAAAGTTGAAAGAGTGATAGGCAATGATATTGTCTAGAATCTAAAGTCTCAAATGGATTCACCTAGTAGGCAATTATGAAGCTTAAACACTGTAGCCGCTTATCATCAATGTAACCTCTATGGTGGAAACTACCCACAACCTAATGTGACAAAGGTAATATGGTAAATTCTCCCTATGATACTGATGAAGTTAATTTTGTTGATCAATATAATAGGAGGAATGATCCATATGCTCCAATAGACAACCCTATATGGAGAAACCATCCTAATTTTGGATGAAAGTAGAACAATTGAACTCAAATTCAAGTACCACCTCCATCTCTTCCTTCTCAAGAAAAAAAAAGGACTAACTTTAAGGATGCTCTTTCTAAGTTTATGGAGGTCACATCTAATAAATTTCAAACTTGTGTAACTCTACCAAGGCCATAAAAGTGGACTAACAAAACATGAAAACTTCTATAAATATGAAAGTGCAAGTGGGTCAATTAGCTTAAGCAATGTTCAGGAGGGCTCAAGAAAGCCTTCCAAGTGACATAGAAAGAAATCCAAGAGAATTAAAAGTTGTTACATTGGGGAGTGGAAGAAACTTGGAAGAAAAGCAAGAATTGAAGAAACAAAAGAATGATGAAGAGGCTGCCAACAAGAAAGAAAAAACTCCTATCCAATCTCTAACACTAAAAGAAGGGAAGAAAAGTAAGAGAGGTAAGGAAGAATTTAATAATGATAATGTTAATTTTAATTCCCTTCCTTTCCCTTAAACTATAAATATCCTTTTATTGATTCTTAATTTAAGAATTTTCTTAAAATCTACAAGAAATTTGAGATTAACCTACCTTTTGTAGAAGCTTTAGCACAAATGCCAGCCAATTCAAATTACTTGAAGGATATTTTGGCTAGAAAGAAGAGGTTGAAGAGTTTCAGAAGATTTGCTTAAATAAAGAGTATTTAACTATCTTTCAAAAAAATCTGCCACCAAAGTTGAATGATCTAGGAAGTTTTTGGATACCTTGCTACATTGGTGACTTATTTTTTCAAAACATGCTATGTGATTTAGGAGTTAATATCAATCTCATGTCTTATTCTATTTGTCAAAAATTGAGATTAAAGGAGATTAAGAACACTTCTATTTCTCTACAAATGGCAGACATGTCTATAAAATATCCTAGAAGAATAGTTGAGGAGGTTCTTGTTAAGGTCTATAAACTCACTTTCCTTTTGATTTTGTGCTTTTGGACATTGATGATGATACAAAACTTATGTTAAGGATTGGGGATAAAAAGGTTAAAATTAATATGCTTAATTCTATAAAACATTTACCTGATAATAATTTTCTTTACTTTATTGATATGATAGATGCTATAGTAGAGGAAAATTTTATTCATGAAATGTCTGATGACTTTATGGTGCAAGAAAGCCTTGTACTAGTTCACAAAATCTCTCGTCAAGGCATTGAGGTGGATAGAACAAACGTGGACGTCATTGCTACCACCTTCAAAACCTTAAAACTTTGACGGGTTTCTTGGGACATGGAGAAGCTTGGCTTCTCAAAGGTCTCCATTTTTTAATTTGAACACCAAAGCAAGTCAAGCTCAAGACTATAAATGAGAGTTACTTTTTTCTTCCTTTTTATTTTAAATTTTAAGTTTCTCATATTTTTAGTTTCCATTTTTTCTTTACCAAAAGTTTTGCTTTACCTTTCTTTTATGTTTTCTATTTCACTGGTTTCTCTCTATGTTACACATTGTTGAGGACAATGCTGCATTTTAAAGTAAAGGTAGGACAAGTTTTTGCAAATTTTTAAAAAAATTTTCATATTTGTGGCTTTAATGTTGGGCATTGGAATTATTTTCTATTATGGTTAATCTTGATATTCCAAAAAAAATTATGCTATCATCTATATTATTTATTTGAGAAGTGTTGAAAAGGATATAACCTTGCATAATGCTATGTTAGTTCTTCCTAACTATGGAACCTAACTTATTTTTGGTTGTGATCTTATGATTTGATAAGATACCTAGTTTTATTATGCATTTGATGCTATTTATGGTCACTTTATATACACTAAAACTTGTTTGTTTACATGCTTGAGGCGAAATTTTAAGGTTATTCTGATTTATTTGGGGTTGACATTAGGTCTTCTTTGATTCGTTTGTGCCCTTCAAGTCTAACCCTATTTTATATCATTTGATCCCTTTTAGAGCTTTATATGAAAGGGTGGTTAAAGCCACCACCTACTTATTCTTGTTAAGCTAACCTATTTACCTATCTTTATAACTTCGTTTTTCTTATTTTGTCCATTCCTTTATGATAGAGGAATGTGCACACCTCTTAAGTAAGGGGTTAGTTTACTTTTGAATGGGTTGTGAGGAGGTAGTATGGTAGAGATAGAGGGACTAAGTTGTTGAAAAGATAAGGGTTGAAAACAAAGGAAAAATGGCTTGTGTTTATGAAAAAGAAAAGAAAGATAGATTGGGAAGTTTTGTGAGTTTCTAGAAGAAGGGAAAAAATGTTGTAGGGTTTTTCTTAGTAGCACTATCAATTCTTTCTGAGAATCTTTTAGGAGTAGAAAGGTTTGCATTTTTTTCTCTATTGTAGGATTGTGATGAACAACTAATATGGGAACTAGCACATTGAGGTTGGCTAAAAGGCTAATCTTTCCCAACTTTTCTCCCTTCTTGGATTTTCTTTCGTATAGACTACAGGAGGATATAGTCTCAGAGACTTATTTATGAGCATACCCATCTAACAAGCTACAATCAACAGTTTGAAGAAAAAGAAATAGAAAAACAGAAATATCAAGAAGCTGAAAGAAAAAAAGGAAAAAGATTTTTTTTTTTTTTGGAAATTTCAAAAAAATGTTGGGTTTTTTTTTTTTTTTTTTTTGCTAAGCTTGGTTTTTTTGAATTCTTTCAAGAAGTTAAGTGAAGTATTAAGTGAGGAGTTCATAAGTATGTGAAGGAGGAAGAATATGTTTATGAGTTCATTTACCTTTCTCTCTCTCTCTTTCTCTTTTTTCTATGTATTTCTTATCCCTTCATTTGATAGCAATCTCCTTTCCCTAACATTACAAGCCAAGAAAGTCGTATTAGACCCAAGAAATTCATTCCAGCCTTTATTAGTGGAGAATGTGTAAACTTATAAGCCTAAGGTTATGTTATTCTTCAATCTTTTTGATCGTGAGTTCTCATTGGATGTAGATCATTGCCTAAGTGTTGAGTTAAATTACTTAATTATGGCTGAATTTTTTTCAAGTTTCTATACTTAGGTTGCATTAATCTTGATATTATTCTTGGTTATTTTCTATTCTCTTCTTTTTTAGTTGATATATATGGATAATGATTTTTCTATTTTTCATATCAAATATTGAGGTTGATTTCAAGATGTGATAATTCTCTATTTAATATTTTTAAGTTTTGTTTCTTTGGTCGAAGTCGATCAAAGTCTATGTTGGGGTGCCTTGCATCCCACATTGGATTGCCAAGGCATTCTCCACCACCATTTAAACTTTGTTAAGTTCCAAGTCCCACATCGATTATTCAAGAATTCTAGCCACCTCAAGTTGCCTATAAATAAAGGCTTAATTTGGTTCTTTGATGAATACAACACCAACACAAGAGTTTTAGTAGCCTTTGAGGCATTTGTTCTCTATAATACTCTTGTTCTATATTAGTGGTGTTTAGTGGCTTAGGAACACTTTCCTAAAACCTTGTAAATTATCTTTTTTATAGTGAAGTTTTATTCTGCCTTCGCATGTGGCCGTAAATCATTTAACCGAACCACGTAAGTTCTTATGTCTCGTTCTTTTATTTTCTTTCTCGTTTTTTTTTTTGGTATTTTTTTCATTATTATTTCTTTGTTATCGTCTTATGTGGCTTTGCCATTGGAGTTTTAATTTGTTCCTAGGGCCTATCCCTAACAAACTGGTATTAGAACTACTAGCTCTTAACTCTGTGGTAATGACAATAACAAAGACTATGGTGGAGAAATTCGATCAGGGTGTCAACTTTGGCATGTGGCAATTCAAAATGAAGCCATCTTACTTGTTGAGCAAGAGAGGCCTTTTGGATGGACAAAACATCAGTGCATTGGACTTCAATGAGCACTGTATTTTTGGGATGTAGAAAAGGGTCAACTTCAACTTACCAGCAATTCACCAAACTAAAGGTATGTTGGATTATATTCATTCAAATCTTTGAGGTCCATTTCGTGTCTCGTCTAAGGGTGGTGCCAGGTATTTATTAACTTTTATTGATGATTTTTTAAGAAAAGTTTAGGTTTATTTTCTAAAAATAAGAGCAATATTTACCTAACTTTCAAATGGTGAAAAGTTTTGATTGAGAAACAGACAAGTAAACAAATAAAGCAGTTGAGGACAAATAATGGTATGGAATTCTATGAAAAGGAATTTGATGAATTTTGTAAGAATGAAGGAATCATTAGGCATTGTATAGTAGAGATGACGCCTCAACAAAATAGTGTTGCAGAACGTATGAACAGGACTCTTTTGGAAAGACCACAATGTATGATATCAAATGTAGGGTTGACAAATGATTTCTGGGTAGAGGTAGTTTCTACAATATGTTACATTATCAACTGTACTCCTTCTGTAGCTTTTAATTTCAAAACTCCTGAGGAAGCTTAGTTAGGTACACCTGCTAATTACTCCGATTTGAAAGCTTTTGGATGTTCGGCATACATGCATGTAAATGATGGGAAATTAAAGCTTAGAGCTAAGAAATGTATTTTTCTTCGGTATGCTTCTGGGGTGAAAGGATACAGATTATAGTGTCCAAATCCCAAATCACCAAAATTTATAATTATTAGAGATGTTACATTTGATTAATTATCTATGTTAAATTCCAAACAGAGTCTTCGAGTCCTTCTCATGCATTGAAGCAGCTTAACGTTAAAACAACCTTCCTGCATGGTAATCTTGACGAACAAATTTACACGAAGCAGCCTTAGAGATTTGAAATTGAAGAAAAAGAAGACCATGTTTGTCTTTTGAAGAAATCCTTGTATGGACTGAAGAAGTCACCAAGACAATAGTATAAAAGGTTTGACTCATTTATGTTGAGTCATGGTTATTCAAGAAGCATGTACGATGGTTGTGTTTACTTCCGAAAGTTACATAATGGTTCTTTCATTTATCTTCTACTTTATGTTGATGGTTTGCTCATTACTGCTAAAAATCTGGCAGAAATCGATGTCTTGAAGAGACAGTTAAAGAGTAAATTTGAGATAAAAGATTTGGAAGCAACTAAAAAGATTCTTGGCATGGAGATCAAGAGAGATTGAGCTCTTGGGAAGTTGTACTTGACTCAAGAACATTACATTGAGAAGATTTTGGAGAGGTTTGGCATGAAAAATGTAAAACCTGTAAATACTCCTTTTGCAAGTCAATTTAATCTTCAGCTACTCAGACACCACAGTCAAGTGAAGAGGAAGGTTATATGACATGAGTTCTATATTCCAGTGCAGACGACAGTATAATATATGCAATGGTTTGTATTCATTCGGATATTTCATAAGCAGTTAGTGTGGTTAGCAGATATATGTCTTGTCCTAGAAAAGCAAATTGCCAAGCCGTAAAATGGATTCTCAAATACTTGCGAGGCACTTCAGACCTTTGTTTGGAGTTTGGAAGAAGTAACAACACTTTGATTGGTTTTGTAGATTCTGACTACGCCAAAGATCTTGATAGGAGAAGATCACTTACTGGCTATATATTTTACATTGGAGGTTGTGCAGTTATTTGGAAAGCTAACTTACAACATGTAGTTGTCTACTACGGGGGCAAAATATATAGCTTTAATTGAGGCAGTCAAAGAAGCTTTATGGTTGAAAGGTTTATTTGGCAAGCTCAGTCTGCATAAATATGTAACTATAATTTATTGTGACAGTCAAAGTGCTTTACATTTGACTAGAGATCAGATGTATCATGAGAGGACGAAGCATATTGATGTGAAGTTTCACTTCATTCGAGATATCATCGCAAAGAAGAAAGTCTTTGTTCAAAAGATTAATACTAAAGACATTAATCCTGCTGACATGCTTACAAAGCCTCTTCCCGTCTTTAAGTTCAAGTAAAGTCTGAACTTGATTGGCATTCACTGTTCATGATTTGTGGTCTTTGGACTTTTGTGGAGAAAGGGGAGTAAAGCTACTATGTTTGAGGTTGGGATGCAAGTCAAAGTTGAGATTTATCAGATTGCCAAGGCATGATCCACCACCATTTAAGCTTTGTTAAGTTACATGTCCCACATCGATTATGCAAGAATTCTAACCACCTCAAGTTACCTATAAATAAAGGCTTAGTTTGGTTCTTTGATGAATACAACACAAACACATGAGTTTTAGTAGCCTTTGAGGCATTTATTCTCTATAATACTTTTGTTCTATATTAGTGGTGTTTAGTGGCTTAGGAACATTTTTCTAAAGCCATGTGAATTGTCTTTTTCATAGTGAAATTTTATTCCACCTCCGCCTGTAGACATAGGTCATTTAATCAAACCATGTAAGTTCTTGTGTCTCTCTATTTTATCTCCTTTCTCATTTTTTTGTATTATTTTTGTTATTATTTCTTTGTTATTATCTTGTGTGGCTTTGCCATCGAAGTATTGGTTTGTTCCTAGAGCCTATCCTTAATGGTCTAAGTGTGGGAGAATTGATAGGGGCCAATTATATACATTTTCTAAAGTCATTTGTGGTATATTTATGTTGATTTTTAGATCAAATGCCATTCACTCCCTTCACTTGGTATATATATGTGTAGATTTGCAGATTATCTAAGGATTAATGTTGGGTGAATATTAGTTGAAAATTGCATAAAGACTTGCGAAAAGAAGGCCAAAACAGAGTTGAGCTGACCCTGGCTTGTATGGCTAAGCCATGGCCAGCTCAAGGGAAAATGGATAAAGGAACAGAGGTTGGACAGATGAGAGCCAGACTTGGCTTCTAGGGCTAAGCCATGGCCGGCTTGAGGAAAAAAATTAAGAAAAAAGAGGGGCTATCCAGAACAAAACTGGTAGGGGCTGGAAGGGACAAGCCATAGCCAGCTATTGCACATCTAAGAACCTACTCATAAAGGAGAAATTGCAAGAAGCATGGGCTAGATCAAACTCAAGCCAGTGGGGGATTCAAGAAGCATGCCATGGCCAGCTATTGTTAAGCTAAAGGCAGTGGATTTTGCTCGTATCTTTAGAAGTCAAATTGAAAACAAAGTTTAACTCTTTTAAGAGCTTTCTCAAGGCTATATGTCTATAAATTGGGACAAAAATTGGAAAAAATAGAAGGGCAAAGCAGAGATGAAAGAACAAAAGAGAGGTAGAGGATGACGAAACAAGAGCTTCAATCTAGGATTCTTCTTTGCTTTATTTCTGTTTCCATTTTATGTTAGTTAAATTCATGGCTTTAGATATTGAGATGATGCATAGCTAAATTTCTTGAGACTAAGATCTTCATTGAAGGCGAAAACTTTCATGGTTTTGATTAATTCTATTTAAAGATTTTTTCTTTTAACTCGTTTCTGGTTAATTGTTATTATTGTTCTCAAAACTTGCAATTTTCTTTTTCTGGCCAATTATTTCATGAACTTAACAATCTTCTGGAGGGTGATTGTAGTGATTAGCATTCCCATCTTATCACACATTGTCACTAAGACAAGCACCGTGCCTCACAATATCCCATACAATCTCCGATGCACTTTCCCAAGCGAGAGGTGCTTTTCCAGAAGATCCCTTCACTCTTGCTTCATTGCAAAAAGATCCTAGGTTACGGATTCTTGGCTTGTGATTGTTCCTCGATTAGAGGGGTAAGCAATTCATAATTGTTTAATAATCTCTATTTCTAGTGCATATTTTTTTTATAACCTGATAATTTTCCTTTGCTGTCATTTAAAATAGGTTTGCTGGTTTTGACATATTTGTGAGGGAAATTCTAGGCATATTCAAGAGACAGTTTAATGGACTGCACCCTACATACTCTTATGTCCCAAAGCACGTGCAAAACATGTGGTTCGATGAATGGGGAGTATGTTTACTTTTTTTTCTTACAAATTTAATCTCATTTAATATATTATTGAAACTTAATTAAATAGTGATCATTTATTGTATTTGTTGATAAATTTAATTTAATTTATATGTTATTGAAATTTTAACAGTGATTCTGTATTGTATTTGTAGAAAATACTTCGTTGGGCTCTTGAGTATGGTCCCCAGATACAGAGCAATTGGGAAAAGAAGTGCTAGAGAAGATTTTCTGACACTTTGCATAGGATCCAGAGGACTACACCCGTTGATTCATGTATGACTTGGATCGATCCAGGTCATTGGGTGCATATGGCCCAATATTGGCAGGCCCCCGGATATTAGTGGATCATGCAATTTGCTAAAGGAAAGCGATCTCATGGAGGCATCAATCACACAAGAAGGTCGATCTCGTTTACGGAGCACGAGGAGTTCATGGTAGCACGAGGAGTGAAAATTTGTCTTCGTTTTAGTCTTCTTTACCTTATTTGAAATAATATTTTCTTTCATCAATTCAACTGTAGAGGAGGCAGCACCGGGACACCTTTAGCTATTTGGACATGTTCAAGAGACTACATATGTTCCAGACCATGGATAGACAGGGCTCCTTCGTGGGCAAGTGTCCACAAAAGATCTTGGTAAAGATAATTTGTTCTTATATTACTTATTATTATTATTCTTTTAATTTTTATTATTTAATTTCAAGAGGACACGGCAATGCCACTAAGGAGTGTTATTCTCAAATGGAGTCTAGCGGCTCTATCAACTCCTCTGTCATCCCAAATGACAAAGCCATTCTCAATGAGGCAGTTAGCTGATTCAATAGAGGTCGTGTCTATGGGATGGGATCAGAAACTAGTCGAGTAAGGGAGGAGATGCATCAATCATAGCTACCAGGATCCTCTTCTTCCACACCAGCTGATGTTGATCAGATAGTTGAGACTAAAGTTCACAAAGGATTTACGAGGTTGAGGACCGATGGAAGAGTCGAGAGGATAGGTACATGCGGTATGAGGAAAGGAATAGGAGGAGTGTTGAGGGGATCAAGAGCAGGGTTGAGGCAAGAGATGCGGGCCTCATTTCACTACAAGAAAAAATTAAATTAACGACGGCCAAATCCGTCGCTAATCACGTTTAGCGACGAATTACGTCCGTCGCTAAAATGGGTGTCGCAATTTGCGACGGTCAGTTAATTGATGACATTATAATTAAGTTTATAATCAACATAGTGACAGATTTGCGAAGGCAAAAAAATTATTTTTAAAAATAATTAATTAATTTAGCAACGAATTTGCGACGGCGAAAAAAATTTTATTTATAAAAAATTAATTAATTTAACAACGAATTTGCGATGGCCAAAAACTTTTATTTTAAAAAAATTAATTAATTTAGCAATAGATTTGCAACGGCAAAATTTTTTTAAATTACAAAAAATAAATTAATTTAGCAATGGATTTGCGACGGCAAAAAAATTTTAAATTTTGAAAAAATCAATTAATTTAGCAACATATTTGCGACGGCCAAAAATTGTTTTATTTACAAAAATTAAAATAATTTAGCGATGATTTTGTGATGAAAAAAATTTATTTTAAAAAAATTAATTAATTTGGAAATGAATTTGCGATAGCTAAAAATTTTTATTTAAAAAATTAATTAATTTTGCGATAGATTTGCAATGGCAAAAAAAAAATTTAAAAATTAATTAATTATCTACTCGGCCCGACCCGGCCCACCAAGAACTCAATCCGCAACCCGACCCGCCAAGAATATTACGAGATTATGTCAGATTTGGGGCTCGAACCCACTTCCTTGTTGTAGGACGCGTTCCACCACTAAGTTGTTGAAGTTCTTGTAATTTATTGTACTATATATGAATTATATAGTAAATTTTTTTATAAATTAGCAATGTATTTGCAAGGGCTTTGCGACGGATTTGTGACAACAAAATTTTTCGTCGCAAATCCATTACTAATTAGCCACAGATTTGCGACGACTAATTTTTTAAGATTTTTTAAAAAAATTATTTTTAAATTTTGGATGTCCATCACAAATCCCTCACAATTTTCGATGGATTTGCAAGGGCTTATTTTTTTAATTTAAAAAAATAAATTTATTTTTTAGTTTTAGATGGCCATCACAAATTGCGACGGATTTGTGAGGGTTTGTTTTTTTAATTTTAAAAAATAAATTTATTTTTTAATTTTACATTACCTTCGCAAATCTCTTGCTATTTGCGAGGGCTAATTTTTTAATTTTAAAAAAAAATAAATTTATTTTTTAATTTTACTTGGCCGTCGCAAATCCCTTGCAAAATTTGCGACGAATTTGTGAGGGCTTCTTTTTTCAATTTAAAAAAAATATTTTTTTTTATTTTTGGATGACCGTTGCAAATCCCTCGCTAATTGAAACAAATTTGTGACATGATTAGGGTTTATGAAACCCCGATCCATTGCAAATCCATCACTAATCGAAAAAATTCACCAAAAAAATTTAAAATTTGACTTTATATATATATATATATATATATATATATACACACACACACACACATAGGATATAGTATATGTGTGTGTTGAAATGGTAGAATACGCAAAAAGACATTACTAAGTTGAAATATTTATATATAAAATATACAGATGATATTATTAAGTATATATATATATATATATATATATATATGTATATGTATATATGTAAGAATATGACATATATGCATTTGTCGCTATTAAATATATATAGATATATATATAATGTATGTGTGTGTGTATATATATATACATATATATATTTGTATGAATATGTAAATATATGAGCATATATATATGTATATATAAATATGTATGCATATATATATATATATATTAATATATTTAAAATGTATTATAACATATATATATATATATGTATAAATATATTAATATATATATATGAATATATATATATATATAGACACACACATACTAACATAAATAAATATGTATATATGTATGTATATATATTTATTTTTATATTAAAAAAGTATATTAACATATTCATATGTATTTAAAAATGCTATATTAATATGTGTATATATTAATGTGTGTGTGTATACATATTAATATATTATTAGAATTTTTAGATGGCCGTCACAAATCCCTCGCAAATTTGCAATGAATTTGCGAGGGCTTATTTTTTTATTTTTAAAAAAATAAATTTATTTTTAAATTTTGGAAGGCCGTCACAAATCCCTCGCAAATTTGCGACGGATTTATGAGGGCTTATTTTTTCAGTTTTAAAAAAATCAATTTATTTTTAAATTTTGAATGCCCATCGTAAATCCCTTGCTAAGTTGCAATGGATTTGCGAGGGCTTATTTCCCTCGCAAATTTTGTGACGGATTTTGTGAGGGCATAATTTTTTCAATTT
Organism: Voacanga thouarsii; assembly: GCA_026120185.1. NCBI lineage: Eukaryota > Viridiplantae > Streptophyta > Magnoliopsida > Gentianales > Apocynaceae > Voacanga > Voacanga thouarsii. The sequence goes on along the minus strand of JANUWF010000708.1, from coordinate 100,712 downwards.
TTTTTTAAAAAAACTTATTTTTAAATTTTGGATGGCCGTCGCAAATCCCTTGCAAATTTGCAACGGATTTGTGAGGGCTTATTTTTTTCAATTTAAAAAAATAATTTATTTTTAAATTTTGAATGGCCGTCGCAAATCTCTCACAATTTGTGACAGATTTGTGAGGGCTTATTTTTTTAGTTTTAAACAAATTAATTTATTTTTTAATTTTAGATGGGCATCATCGCAAATCCCTCGCAAATTTGCGATGGATTTGCGAGGGCATTTTTTTTTAATTTAAAAAAAATAATTTATTTTTTAATTTTGAACGGCCGTCGCAAATCTCTCATAAATTTGCGACGGATTTGCGAGGGCATTTTTTTAATTTTAAAAAAATTAATTTATTTTTAATTTTGAATTGCTACGGATTTGCGAGGGCATTTTTTTCAATTTAAAAAAATTAATTTATTTTTAAATTTTGGATAGCCGTCGCAAATCCCTTTCAAATCGGCGACGGATTTGCGAGGGCTAGATTTTTGTCGCTAATCCATTGCAAGTACCGACGGACTAGCAACGAAAATATAAAAAAATAAATTTATTGTCCAAATTTTTGCTTCCGTTGCTGTTTTGTCGCAAATTAGTGACGGCCTAGAGGCCGTCGCAAAAGTCCGTCGCTAATTTGATGTTTTTCTTGTAGTGTTTCTTGGATGGCAGTTATGTCTAAGAAGATGGGGATTGCTATACTGGAGTCGGCGTCAATATTTATGATGATGTCGACAACGATGACGATCCATTTGTGATTTGTCTATTGAGGATATTGCTTTTGAGTTGTTTGGCAATGAGGAAATTGTGTTTTATTATATTTGGTGTTGAATGAGTTGATTTAATTATGTTTGGTTTTAAATTGTACGTGTACAGGATTTCGTCCAAATAAAAATTATTTACAAATCAAATTAGGCATAATACGACAGCCGTAGCCGTCGTATTTGCTTAAGGGGTCGTATTTGATTGGACCAGATACGAGCAAGAACATGTTTCGCAAGAAAAGGTCAAAAAGTTTAACCAAAACAGAAATTTATTCGGTTATATCAAATCAAACCCCAAATAAGGAATCTCTTAGTAAATGTTTATATTTATTGATACAACCACTATAGACTTCAGAGATATTTTTTCAACCGTATGGAATATATCTCTACAAAGAACAAAGAAAAAGTCAAAGATTTGTTTGCTACTATATACATTACAAATGAAGTAGGGCAATTGGTCTAAATAGTGCTTAAATTTTTGGGTGCTATTTCTGTCATGTAAAAATAGTCCAAGAATAATAATATATCAAAAAATCAAAGATAAAAATATTATTACAAAAAAGTTCGAGGATTATTTAGATTAATTGCTCATTTAACTATTATTCACTAGCATTAAAATGAAGAAAACCAATAGATGGGTAGGAAAACAGGAACTTGGAGTTGAAACTAATTTATACGAATATAATATGAGCGGATAATTTATGAGTTCTAAAGAAAATAAAATTATCAAGGTGTTGAGCATCCTACTTCAGCTTCCACATCAGCAGCCTTCAGGATTGCACTTGCATTAGACTCCACATCAGCAGCCACAAAGATCACACATGACACCTCAGTACTTTAGCATTATGAAGATGACTTAGACGGGAGATCACACCAAAAATGCTTGCCTTAGAGCATTTAACATATCACACAATTGTTGCTGTATTGTATGTGTATCTATATATATATATGTATATATATATATATATATATATATATATATATCTTCTGTATATAGCAAAATGTAACGTGAGAAGCAAGTTTTGTAGAAGTAGTTAGAATTGAGTGTATATATATTACATACTAACACTGTAATTGATAGATGAAGTGAATGCAATTTTCTGTTCTTCAGAGTTTCTCCTTCACTAAGCTTTACTGCATTTTAAGTTCCTTCTGTTCCAAAGTTTCTTCATGGTATCAGAGAATTTGTTCTAGGAAATTCTACGTTCCTGCTTTGTTTTCTGAAGATCAGTGTTGATCTTGTCTGCAACGATGGCAAATTCTGCCCCTGTGACTACAAATTATATAGCTCCCAATCCTTATTATATACACCCTAGTGATTGTCCATCACTTACTTTAGTAACACCACCTCTGGATGCACACAATTATCAAACATGGAGTCGATCTATGCATATAGCACTTTCCTGCAAACACAAAGAGCAGTTTATAGATTCTTCCATACCTATACCAATTCCTGGAGATCGGATGTATGAGGCATGGAAGCAATGCAACAATTTGGTCATGGCATGGTTGATGAAGTCTTGCACACCAGAGATTGCTCGATATGTGGTTTACAACCAAACAGCAGCAGGCATGTGGAAGGAGCTGAATGAACGATTCAATCAAGGTGATATGTTGAGATTGTCAAATCTTCTTAAAGAAATACATAATCTGAGGCAAGGTAGCTCTTCTGTGACACAGTATTTTACCAATTTGAAATCTCTATGGGATGAAATGCTTGATTTGAGGCCTATTCCTTGCTATACTTGTACTGAGGTTAGCAATGTTAAGAGCTATGTAGAAGGAGACCGTGTTATACGTTTTGTGAAAGGGCTCAATGATAATTTTAGTACTCTAAGATCTCAAGTTCTGTTGATGACTCCTTTGCCTGGTATCAATCAAGTGTTTTCAATGGCCCTTAAGACAGAAAGAGGAACTGGAAGTGGTAATTCTGGGAATTTTACTCAAACTTTGGATCACCCTATTTTGAATGCTGAAAGTAAATTGAACACTACTTTACCTGTTGGACATATGAGTTTGAAGAATTCTGTTGTAGAAGGCACCTCAGGAACGTTACCTGCTTTACAGGACAGGAATATGTCATTGCATAGAACTCAACAAGGCATACAGATGGGACAATTTACCAATGCTGTTGGACAATTCAGAAGATTCAATAGAAAACAATTGCATTGTATATATTGTGGGAAGAATGGACATACTGTTGAGAAATGTTATAAAAAGCATGGTTACCCAGTTGAATATAAGGGAAGGAAAAGTACAGATAGCCAACCAGGAAGCATGGTTAATTATGCAGACATGGGAGGTAGACAGAACAATGTTCAAACCATCTCAATTACAGCAGATGGCCTGTATGGTCTAACAGCTACTCAGTATCAGCAGCTAGTGAATTTGCTACAACAAAAGGGGCATGAAGCAAAAGTCATAAACTCTTATGTAATGGCAAATCAAGCCACTGTCCTCACTGCTAGATTTCATGAGAAAGGTATAGATTCTCAATGTAATTCTTCTTCATTACAATGGATTTTGGACTCAGGAGCATCTGACCATATTTGTACATCACTGCATCTTTTTGACTCACATACCTCAGTAGATAACATCTTTGTTACTCTATCCAATGGCCAATCTGTTAAGGTTACTCACAAAGGGACTGTTAAACTCAATACTGATCTGACTCTTGATGATGTTTTCCTTGTTCCAAGCTTCCATTTCAATCTTATTTCCATTGTAAAATTGATTAAGCAGCTGGACTGCAAAGTAATTTTTCAATCTACCTTCTGTCTTATCCAGGACACTTTCAAGCAGAAGATGATTGGATTAGCTAGTCTTCATCATGGAATATATTATCTAGAACCACCTGCAACACTTTCAGCTTCTCAGCTTTCTTGTTTTTCAACCTTCCCTAGAGCTTTGTTATGGCATTATAGATTAGTACATGTCTCTAATAAGGTACTCAAACATATTGAGGATGCTGCCTCTATTGTAATGACAACTGAACATGAGACTTGTAATGTTTGCCCTATGGCCAAACAGTAGAGACTCAGTTTTCCTGCTAGTTTATCTACTTCTAATGAATCCTTTGATTTAGTCCATATTGACATATGGGGTCCTTACAGACACAATACTATTTTTGCTCAGAAATACTTCTTAACCATAGTTGATGATTACACTAGTTCACATGGACTTTTCTTATGAAATCCAAAACTGAAGCACAACAGTTGTTACATGACTTTTATGCCTTTGTTGAAACTCAATTCAGAAACAAAATCAAAGTTATTAGAACAGATAATGGTGCTGAATCCAACATGCTAGATTTTTATCAACACAGAGACATTATCCATCAAAAAACCTATCCTTATTCTCCTCAGCAGAATGGCATAGTTGAAAGAAAGCATCAACATCTCTTAAATGTTGGGAGAACTTTGAAGTTGTAGTCCAATGTTGCCATTGGTCTCTGGGGTTTTTGTGTTCAATATGCCACTTTTCTTGTCAATATCACTCCCACACCCTTGTTGAACAATAAAAGTCCTTATGAAATTTTATACTGCAAAACACCTAGATATGATAAACTCAAGGCTTTTGGTTACCTTTGCTTTGCTGCAAACTTGGAACCTAACCATTCCAAATTTGATGTTAGAGGAAAGCCTTCAGTTTATTTAGGCCTTTCATCTGTCAGTAAAGGATTCATTCTTCTTGATCTCAGGTCCAGAAATATCTTTATCTCTAGAGATGTAATATTCCATGAGTTTATTTTCCCTTTTAAGGATGAACCTGATCAATTAGCTCTTTACTCACCAAATCACCTGACTACAAATGATGTTTTACACTCAGAAGATTACCCTGTCATTTCCACTTTTTCTTTTCCTCCCTCTCACACTGAAGAACATCCTGTAATTCCACCTTCAGAGGAACCTTCTGCAATTCCAATTCAATCAGCTGAACATTCTTCTACTTCAAGGAAATCTACCAGAGAAAAACATAAACCTACATACCTCGAGTGACTATGTCCGTAATTCCTTACAGCATTCTACACCACATTTAATTCAATTAGTTCATACACTTCATCATCTTCATCCTGAGTACAAGTCCTATATAATGAACATGACATTGCATACAAAACCTAACAATTTTCATGAAGCTTTGCAGTCAAGAGAGGGGAGAGAGGCCATGAAGACAGAGATTTTGGCTCTTGAACAAAATCAGACATGGTCTTTGGTTCCTCTGCCTGCACATCAGACAACCATTGGCTGCAAATGGGTATACAAAATCAAGCATAAAGCAGATGTCACCATAGAAAGGTATAAAGCCAGACAAGTAGCCAAAGGCTATACACAGTAGGCAAGAGTTGATTTCCTTGAGACTTTCTCCCCAGTGGTCCAGATGACTAGCTTTGGTAGCTTAAGAATGATGGTTCCTTCATCAGTTAGATGTGAACAATGCTTTCCAACATGGTGATCTGGTTGAAGAAGTCTATATGGACTTGCCACCAGGTTTTCAAACTCAGAAATCAGACTTAGTCTGCAAATTGGAAAAATCTTTATATGGCCTCAAACAAGCCAGCAGACAGTGGCATCAGAAGCTTAGCAATTTTCTAGTGCAACAAGGTTATAAGAATGCTTACAGTGATCCTAATATGTTCATCAAAAAGAATCAAGGCAGCTTGACCTTGATGCTAGTATATATGGATGACTTGATTTTAGCAGGAAATGATCTTGCTGCAATTGAACAAGTAAAGCAATAGTTGAATAAGGAATTCATCATCAAGGATCTAGGAGTCTTAAAATACTTTTTAGGCATGGAAATAGCCAGATCAAAGGATGGGATTTCTCTCTGTCAAAGAAAATATACTCTTAATATGTTGGAACATTTTGGTTTCCTGGGGAGCAAACCTATCTCCACTCCAATGGATTACAAAAGTAAGAGCATCATTACATCTGAGCCATTACTCACAAACACAGTTTATAGACAAATAATTGGAAAGTTGCTCTATCTCACAGCTACACGACCTGATATTTGTTATAGTGTCCAACAACTATCACAGGTTTTAGAGAATCCGACCAAGCATCATTTACAAGCAGCTCATAGGGTGTTGAGGTATCTTAAGGCTGCCCTTGGACAAGGGTTATTTTTTTTTTTTTTTCTGCTCTTGCAAACAAAGCTTTGACTGCTTATAGTGATTCAGATTGGGGAGAATGTAAAAACACAAGAAGATCAGTAACAGGCTTTTGCATTTTTCTTGGAGGATCATTGATATCATGGAAATCAAAAAAACAAAACACTGTTTCACTCAGCTCCATAGAAGCAGAATACAAAGCCATAAGGCAAGTAACTAGTGAGGTTCAATGGTTAAAATATATGCTAGAAGAGTTACAGTTTGCACCTAACCAACCTACACCCCTTTTTTGTGATAATAAAGGGGCATTACATATTACAGAAAACACTGGTTTTCATGAAAGGATTAAGCATTTGGAGATTGATTGCCACTATGTTAGGGAGAAATTTATAGCAGGCTTGATCAAGCCCCTTCCAGTCCGTTCATCATCTCAACTTGCAGACATCTTCACCAAAGCTTTGCCCCCATTTCGGTTTCACCAAAATCTCTTGGCATTGCCTCTTATCAATATTTATGCTCCCACCGTCTGCACGGCCTGGATTGAGGGGGTGTTGAGCATACTACTTCAGCTTCCACATCAGCAGCCATCAGGATTGCACCTGCATCAGACTCCACATCATCAGCCACAAAGATCACACATGGCACCTCAATACTTCAGCATTATGAAGATGACTCAGACGGGAGATCACACCAAAAATGCTTGCCTCAGAGCATTTAACATAGCACACAATTGTTGTTGTATTGTGTGTGTGTGTGTGTGTGTGTGTATCTTCTGTATATAGCGAAATGTAACGTGAGAAGCAAGTTTTGCAGAAGTAGTTAGAATTGAGTGTATATATATTACATACTAACATTGTAATTGATAGATGAAGTGAATGCAATTTTCTATTTTTCAGAGTTTCTCCTTCACTAAGCTTTATTGCATTTTAAGTTCCTTCTGTTCCAAAGTTTCTTCACAAGGCGAAAGAGAAAATTTAAGGGAATTTTATCTAAAAATTTTTAATTTTTTAAAAAATACAATTTTATAAAATTTTTAGAAGGTCACGCCACCCTTAGCCACTATTTTGGTAATTGGATAAGAGCTTAGTTGATAAAATTGAAATCTAAAAGTTGAAATTTGAATATTTGAGTATTGAATTCTAAAAATTAAAATTTAAAAATTGAATATAAAATTTGAAGTTTGAATTAATAATGATTTATTTTTACACTATGTTATATTACAATTTAGATTAAATATAAATAATTAAATGACTATTTAACATATTTAGATTTTAGACTTAAGTAACTTTCAATACACTTAAAATTTATAATAGAATTTCAATACGTTTGAATATATTAAGTGATAACAAAAATCTGTTATTAAATGTATACTTAATTAATTAAATATTTAAAATTAATTTAATAATTTAATTTTAAATATTTAATTACGAAAGATCGAGAACTAAAAACGGTAGTTGCTTTGAGTACTCATTTTCTACTTCTACTTTTTCTTTCTTTATTTTCTTCTCTGGAAAAGGACATTGCCTTATTCTTGCTCCCTTTGTATTCTGCTTTTCAGAGTCATGCTATGGTCGTCTTCCCAAAAGCCTTTATTAATGGATCATTTCTTGTCAGTTTTCTTAGTAAATATCATCGTCCATTCCTTGCACCTCATAATTTTCAATATGCATCTTGAGAAAAGTACCTTTACTTTGGGCCCTTTACCCTATAGTGCTTCCTTTTTAACACTGAAAACCACAAATGGAATAATTGACGTCGTATGCTTCATGCCAACAAAGATATGCCAAAGTAGGACTTTGAAATTCTCCTGTTAGTGCATTAAAAAAGATTAAGGTTGCACTTGTTTCCCCGTTATTTGGAGGAAACAAATCCGTTAGAGTTTGTTTTGACATTAAAATGGACTCGATATAAATAAATTTTATTTATAAAATATTGATAATATTATTATTATTCTAAAAAAATTCACAATATTAATCTTTCGATCCATAAATTTTTCATAAAATTTCAAATCATATTTATATCTGACCTATCTAATTTCATTCTCACTTTTTCGACTTCATTGTAGAATTTTCCCAAAAAAGAAAAAAAAAAGACAAATTTGTTTTCGCTAACATTACAACTGTCATTCACTATGACAAAGATGAGGAGAATAATTTTGTGGAATCAGGAGAGCACCAAAGGAAACACTCTCATCGCTAGTGTTAAAAGACGTTTCTGAGTTCCTAGAAATGCTATGGGCAACGATGTTCATGTTACTACTAAGTCTTTTTATTATTAATTTTGGTCAAGGAGGTCAATTCTCGGTGGATAATTAATCAAAACATAATTTCCTCTTTTCATTTTTTTTTTAAATTGTTCTAAAATACTACTCTTTTCTTTTTATATTGCCCTTGTGTCAGAACAGCATTTCATATAAAAGGAAAATCTACATATCACTTGTACAATCTTTTACCTAATCTCTTTTTTGAGCATTTCCTTCTAGGGTAATATGTTTATGGTAATGCAATCTGTACAACTTAAGCATTTGAAAATGTAACTTGAAAATACCTGGGAAAATTTCTAAATGAGCACTAACATAAGCTTGAAAGAAGATAGCAAAAGATTAAGATAATGCTGGTAAGTCCCCATTGATTTCTGGTCAAGGGATGTCAATTTTTCGGATTTGTCCCTGTAATTTAAGGGTTTATATATCACGTAACAAATTATGAACATAATTTATAATATTACATATTGTATGGCAAAATAATATCATTTTACTAAAAATTTATCGACACACAAAAACTTCATACACCACCATATCTTTCTTATTCTCCTTTGATGGATGATTAATGACATATATTTCCTTTATTTATCTTTCAAAAGTATTCCAAATTATCTATTTACCGTAGAAGGATTTACTATAAAGTATCAGTAGTTGCGTTAGCTTTGTGAAGTGGCTGTAGGGAAGGCCCTAATCATTACTACTTTTTCTTTCTTCATCTCTGTAATTTCCTTCTCTTGACAACGAAATTGCTATACTCTTATATAAGTTATCTTTTTAGATACGTATTGGGTAAAATTCATTTTATAGTCTTAACTGACAAAGAATCACGAGGATATAAACCAATCTAGACAAGTCATAACTAAACGACTCAATCGAAAAGGTCAATGGACATTCATGAAATTTGAACTCATGATGATCTTTCGATCATTGCACTCTTTACTCGACCAACTCGACTATTCTTTTCGGGATCGAAACCATACATAAAATAATATTGTTTTACTAAAGCAGTTTTTTCGATTGCTTCCTTTCCCTAGGGAAACGACACAGAAAATGATTGATATGCTCGATTGATGCAAAATAAGATTTGCAAAAATGAAGATGGTGAAATTCTCCTGTTACTGCTTGCATTGATAGTACGTACATTATGACAATAATACGTGCGTTGCAACTATTACAAATTTCGATTTATAAATTATATATTGCGATTTATATAGTCATTCATTGTTTAAACTGTTCTTAAGAAAAGAATTTTTTACCAAATAAATTATAGTGAAATTTATTTTTATACATTCTTCTAGTATATTTACTTTTCATGTAAAAAAAATACAAATTAATAAATTTTTAAAATTTCTGAACTTAAAAAAAATATAACTAAACTAATCTTCTTCGGCGCAGCATCCCATTAGCATAACAAGATTTGGATGTTCTAGCGCATAAATGGTAACCATTTCATTTATAAACTCACGAACTCCTTGTTTTGATTTTCTTGAAAGCTGTTTCACTGCTATTTGAGTAGTCCCATTTGGTAAGGTACCCTGAATCCATATGGGGGAAGGCAATATATAGCTCAAAACAAGAACGTCATTGATATCTATATTACAGAATAAACTAAGGCTAATGATAAAGAAAATGAAATGCTAAAAAATGAACTGTTTTGATAGTGATCCCAACACTGTAGATAGCTCCAAAACCACCTTGACCAATCTTATTAGCAACAGCAAAATCATTGGTAGGAACTTTTATTTGCAAGGGTTTTGCGAAACACATTCAAAAAAATTTCATGTAAACATTTTATTTTATTAAAAACAATCAGTCATCACAAAATCCTCACAATTTGTGAGGGTTTTACGACGGTCAACTAACTAAACTTTTTCTTTTTTTTAATTTTAAAATATTAAAGTTTCTGTCGCAAAATCCTTACAAATTATGAGGATTTTGCGATGGCACTTCAAAAAAAAATTCTTTTACACATTTTATCATTAAAAATAATTGATCGTCACAAAATTGCAAAGGTTTTATGACGGACAACCAACAAGACTTTTTCCTTTTATATTTTTCAATATGAAAAGTCTATCACAAAACCCTTGCTAATTGCAAGGATTTTGCAACGGCCTGTCAAAAAAAAAAATTTCCCACATATTTTAAACCAAAGAGAAACTTATATACATTGTATACTACATAAACATATACATTTACTTATATATTACAATAGATATATAACATAATATAATTACATAAACATTTACTTATGCAATACATTAGGTGTATAATATAATATAATTACATATACACATATATAATAAAATGCACCATTTGAGAAACGTTATTAAAAACATTTTAGTAAATTTGTCCAAATATGCCACCACACAAACACATAAATAAAAATTAAAAAATTAAAGAAAAATATAAGATGAAAACCCTCACAAATTCTGACAGTTTTGCGAGGAAAGAAGCAAATCCGTCTCAATTAGTGATGGATTTGTGACGAATTTGCGACGAATTAGGGTATTCAAATTTTTACTGTGCAAAAATTCAAAAAATCGGCAGAAAGGAATATTCAATTCATTCCGTGCAAAAATTCAAATTTTCAATCCGAAAATTTTACCGAGGAAAAGACGGGTAATTTAAAATTTCATCGCAAAAGGGTTGCAAATTTGCGAGGTTTTTTACGGTCTAGACTTTTCTCTTTTTTTTTTTTTAATATGAAAAGTCCGTCGCAAAATCAATGCAAATTGTGAGAGTTTTGCGAAGGACATTCAAAAAAAATTATTTAAACGTTTTTTTTCATTAGAAACAAACCAACTGTCGCAATACCCTCACAAATTTGCAAGGGTTTTGCGACGGTCAACCAACTAAACTTTTTCTTTTTTGTATTTTTAAATATGAAAATTTTCATCGCAAAATTCTCGCAAATTGCGAGGATTTTGTGACACAAGGATTTTGTGACGGACATTCCAAAAAAATTTTCTTTTACACATTTTATCATTAAATATAATCGACCGTCGCAAAACCCTCGCAAATTTACAAGGGTTTTGCGACGGTCAACCAACTAGACTTTTTCCATTTTTATTTTTAATTATGAAATGTCCATTGTAAAAATGTCGCTAATAGTGAGGATTTTGCGATGGACTATCCAAAAAAATTTAGACTTTTTCCTTTTTTATTTTTAATTATGAAAAGTCCGTCGCAAAATCCTCGCTAATAGCGAGGATTTTGCGACTGACTTTCCAAAAAACTTTCTTTTACAAATTTTTTTCATTAAAAATAATCACCATCGCAAAACCCCTTCAATTTGTGATGGTCAACCAACTAGACTTTTCCTTTTTTATATTTTTAAATATGAAAAATTCAGTCTTCGTGATGGACATTCCAAAAAAATTTTCTTTTACACATTTTATCATTAAAAATAATCAACCATCACAAAACCCTCACAAATTAGTAGTTATCCGTCGGACTTCCCAAAAAAAATTTCTTTTACACAGTTTTTCATTAAAAATAATCAACCCTCGTAAATTTGTGAGGGTTTTGCGACAGTCCACTAATTAGACTTTTTTCTATTGTATTTTTAAAAATATAAAAGTCCATCATAAAATCATCACAAATTGTGAGGATTTTGCGACGTTGTAACAATTTTCTTTTTGTTTAAACATTTTATTCTTTAAAAAAACTTAACCGTCGCAAAATCCTCACTAATTTGTGAGGAATTTGCAAGAGCATTCTAGCTGTGGCAAAACCCTGGCAAATGGCGACGGTTTTGCTACGAATTGCGATGGCCATTTTGGCCGTTGCAAAACCGTCGCAATTTGTGAAGATTTTGAAACGGTTTTGGTCAACTCGCGAGTTCATCAGTTGTAGTTGCAAAATCATCGCTCATTAGCGATGGTACTGTAGCCATCACAAAAAATTCATCGCAAATGATAATTTTTCTTGTAGTGATACTCATATTTTAATTTAAGTGTGACCCCATTCCTCAAGAAAATCTAGGAGGAAACAACGGTTTGAAGGGAAAAAGGAAGAAGAGAACAAACGAAGAAAAGAAACATGGGGAAAAGAAAAAGGAATCTAGGAAGGAAAATGGGCCAACGGTTAGCCGACGGGGCAGATATTTAGCGATGGTTAAGGAAAACGTTCAACTTTCATTCCTGTCATTTTTTCGTCCTTTGTTCAATTCTTTAAAAACCCTGTTCAGCACTCAAGAACTAAGCACATTGAGATTAAGTATCACTTTATTAGAGATTCTTGCTAACAAATAACAGTATTTTAATCATTTTAAATATTTCATTTATCACCATATGGAAATATTAACCTCTTGAATAATATTGTAAGTGCAATGTCTTCAACCTACAGGTGGGGTTAATAACCAAAAAAGGTGGCTCCTTTACTAATAAAAGTATGATCTTTGTGATAGTATGGATCCCTCATGATTTTTTATATGGGTAGATTTTGTGTAATGGAGCAATAGAGGAGGTAGGAGAGAAGAAAATGACGAGGATAGGGAGTTAAACCATATCAAGATGAAGCCACCAATATCGATTCATTAGAAACTATTAACTAGTACTTTGCATACCTTAATATTGTAGAAGGAGAGATTCGTAATATCTCTTATCACCAACCTTGGTCCTGGAAAAGCAAACACAGTAGCGGATGCGCTTAGTAGAGAGCTTAAGTTTTACGCTAAATTTAGCAAGTGTAAGTTTTGCTTGGAAAATGTGTCAAAAGTATTCTTATTTCACTTGGATATTCATGAGTAATGATGTCATGGAAAAATATTTAGTAACTCCTTCTTGCGCTTTTCATCTGCTTTTGCTTTCTTTTCCTTTACTTGTATTATAATAATAATAATAATAATAATAATAATAATAATAATAATAATAATAATAATAATATTATTATTATTATTATTATTATTATTATTATTATTATTATTATTATTATTATTATTATTATTATTATTATTATTATTATTAGAATGGTGAGTTTGATAGTTTTAGTGAAGCCATGACATTTTAAAAATGAAATTAAGTTAGAATTATATTTAAAATAGTATTAAAAAGTTATTAGCATTCTTAGGATATTATGTCATTGAAATTTTAGGTCTTAAATGTGGAAAAATTAGTGTTTTATTGAAATGATATAAAATTGAAATTTACTATTTAAAATTTTTGTAATTTCTTTTAAATAAAAAATGGATTCCTCGTAAGGAAGTATTTTCCTCTCAACCAAATAGTGATATATACAAAATTATTCAAAACAAAATAAAATAAGAAAAAACATAAGAGATCTTCTAATAGATTTTGGTTTATACTGTAAATTTTAAATTTATTTTGTAAATAATATAACAAACATATGAAGAGCATACTTGTAGAAAAGACATTGTCAACTCCGTCACTATAATTTTTTTCAAGAGAAATTTAGAAACAAGCGCCCTCACTATACAGTCATGACTCCATTACTGACTATTTCTTAGAAGAAAAAGGCGATATGTATACTATGCATATTTTCCCATCATGTTGTTTAATGCTTCTTCTATTTAGAGATTTAGGATAATTTTGTCGGTAACAATTTGTTCTAGTGATATCAGGTTGTAATGATTCTGTTGTGATCACTTGCTGATTGATGTATTTAACATAAAAGTGAGAACTTTCGAAACAACTAAATTTCCAGCACAACCCTTTATGTTTTCCGAAAATGTTAATCTCACATAGAAGGGAGGGGAAAGATCAGCAGTAACATAGAAATTTGCCAAACAAAAAGCATATTAGGATAGTTTTTACATTATTCACATACTAAAATAGTAGATACATATTCTCATACAAATAGTTGCAAAAGAAAGCTAAGCACAAACTGATAGATAGGTATAGTTTTTACATATCAAAACTCTCAGCAGAATAATAAACATTTAGATGCTGGACGCATCAATTTCTTTGTTAGTATAAAGAGACAGGGTTGAGTCTGAAGCTCCCTCAATGGATGTGCTAGCAAAATGAGAGGACCGGGAGATGCCAATTGCGGCCTTTCCCAAAGTCAAATCATCAACAGCAATAGGGTCCAAAATATTCTCAAGCTCTTTCTTTCCTTCAAGAATTTTTACAACGTCAGACATGGTAGGTCTTTGATCAGGGTCGTGGTTTATACACTGCATTGCAAGATATATTATTTTTGTGGCTACCTTGTCATCATACTGAGATCCCAGGCTTGAATCAAGTAGACCAATAGGCTTTCTGTGCTTTAGACATTCATATGCCTGCACTAGCCAATTTTCACAAGTTACAGACATAAAATATTTTTGTGTGCGATACGATGTTGCATATGAGGGGAGATTATGGATTTTCTTACCTTCTCCAGAAGGAATGCTGTTTCGCCTCTTGTACTGGGAGTGGAGCTCTGCTGGCCGCTGATGATTTCAAGTGTCAAAATTCCAAAGCTGTAGACGTCAACTTTAGGTGAATCCTCGGCTTTTGTACACTCGGGTGCTACGTATATTGGGACAGAACTAGAAAATTGAGATTGGAAGGACGATCTATATAAAAAAAATATGTTAGAAGATAAGGTTATAACTTTTATAAAAAAAATTAGGAGCACGAAAGAATGAATTCTTAGGGGACTTTTCTAAAAAAATGATTTTATTAAGAAAAAATAGAATTTTTTTTAAATTTTTGGGCGACGGGGCTAGTTCCATCATTGTATGTATCCCCTGCAAATATTCTTGTGATATGAGAGATGATTATTCTATTTAATCTCAGCAAGAAATACAAATTTGATAAGGCTAGTTCTAAGCAGAGGTAAATATAGTGAAAGCTAGATCTCATTACTGTGTTCCTTTGACTTGTGTGTTGGTGGAAGTAGTTTCCCCTTCATCAAGCCGAGAATTCTTAGTACGCCTGTCGTGGCGCCGAGCAAAACCAAAATCAGATATCTTTGCATTGAAATCCTTGTCAAGGAGTACATTGGATGGTTTAATATCTCCATGAATAAGTTGCAGGTCGCAGTCCTCATGAAGATAAGCAAGGCCTCTTGCCACATCAAGGCAAATTTGAACTCTTCTATTCCAATCTAGTTTCGCTTTCACATCGTCTCGACCTGAAAATAAGTTGCGAAGGTTACATGCTGCAAATCAAAAAACTTAGTTCTAAAGGAGTTGTCTTCCTTACCGAATAATGCATGCGCGAGCGAATTATTTTCCATGTATTCATAGACAAGGATGAGTTGGTGTTCGTCAGCACAGCATCCCCTTGGCGTAATAAGATTTGGATGTTTCAGCATAGTTGTACCTATTTCAGCGATGAACTCGCTAACTCCTTGTCTTGATTTTTTTGAAAGCTGTTTCACTGCTATTTCATCTCCGTTAGGTAGCTTACCCTGAAACCATATAGGGGGAAGGCAATCCACAAAACTCAAAATGCACACGTCACTTATATCAATATAACAAAGTAAACTAAGGGTAATGCATTCTAACCCAGTAGACGGCTCCAAAACCACCTTGACCTATCTTGTTAGTAAGCGCGAAACCATGAGTAGCATCCTTTATTTGCTTGAACTTGAAAACGTTTCCAGGAAGTAGCTCGACAACTTGCGATCAAGGTTAACATATTAGCAATCAAAATTTAATGCAATCATGGAAATCGAGAGAAAGAAAATTTTGTTAAGCTACTAGATTCTATATGTCTCAATTCTGCTTTGGGATTCTACTTACCATCTCGTCGTTTACCAAGCCAGCCCAACTTCCAGAAAACCCCAATGATCATCAAGATAACAAGTAGCCCCGATCCCGAGATCGCAAAAATAATGCCAGAAGAGAGTATTTTCCTATGCTTTTTAGGAACTGTTTCAAGAAAAAACATCCAAACATCAGTCACAAAATTTGAGCTAGCAACTCGAAATGTGCAAGGATAATCCATACAAATGTACCGGGAAATACTGATATTGCTGATATTAGGGGACCATAGGTTGATGTTCGGAAAGACATAGAGCCTTTGCCAGTCCAGTATAAGTGAATCTCAAGCCTGGAGTCAGTCACTGACACATTAAATTCCTTGGTTATACTCTTACGTACACCTCCGGCTTCTTCTTCTATATTGAAATCTCTGAGTACCTTTTGGTCCTGCAATAATCATCTCATTTAGCATCTCCAATTCCTTAGACGATAGTAGTCCAATTACATGGATATATACAATATAAAATACCTGGATATCCACATCAAAAACTCGCCTATTCTGGAGATTAGGACCAGAATTTTTAACTATACTGGAATCCCATCCTATTTCAGCAAAATGAAGTCTTACTGTATAATTATCAGGTTTTAAACAAAATCCATAATATTTTAAAGATATTGGGGCTAGGCGTGCTGTCACGTATAAAGGAGCATCTTCCATAGCAATATTGCATGTTTCCGATGCAATATATTGGCCAACATCATAAATCCCCATACTACTATAACCCCAAGCTCGGTTGCTGCTTAGGAAGAAGGTTGACATCCCATTTGGTAACATATCGGCTTCGTAATGGTTTCCATTAATAAGCGTCTCATTCCCACCACAATTAATGTATAACTGATCATCTGTAAAAGATAACAACTCAACAATATAATCAGCGCTACAATGACAATTCTTTTAAAAAAAAAAATTGGATCTTTTATATAGAATAGTGTGGGGAATTTCTCCCAACTGAATCCACATTATAATTAACATGTATTATATATGAAAGAAGCATGTATGGTCATCACCTTTAATAGGAAAATGCATAAAAGGAATAAGTCAAGTATACTCACATTTTAGTGTGTCATTGGCACAGTAGTATTGAACTTGTTGCCACTTTTGAGACCTGTGAAGAGAAATAATTAGGAAGATAGCATCTCCTGGCCTGCATTAGTTACATTTAAGAAAACTAAAAAATTCTAAACATACTCAGTAGTTATATTTGAGCAGCACTCGAACAAGTTCCTGAAAAACATATAAACTATAATAAAACAACTCTTCATAAGTTGGCATATTAGGAGAGATAGAATTAGAAAATTGGTGTGACAAGCTATATAAAAAAATAAGTTAGAAGATAACATTATTTTCGGGGGGGAGAAAATCTTGTAGAAGGAAAGAAAGATAAACCCTAACGGACATTTCTTAAAAACAAAAAAAAAATTGATTTTTCTTTAAGTGAAATATAGAATGTTAAAAAATTTTGGAGATGGTAGATACCATCCGGATGTCATCCCACCCTAGTTTCGTCTCTATAAGTGATGCATGTATTTATGTGCCACACACAGGAATGCAAACTTTGGTCAGCTGATTCTTACTTGTTTGTACTTATGTTGCCTGATATTGATCTATTGATGAAACGATTTTCAGAAACATCCCTGCAAAATATTGAACCACATCAAACGAGAAATCTACCTAAGTAATAAATTTCAACTACCAGGTTATATCTCATAAACTTTAGCAGGGAAGGATGATATCTGATCATCATTTAAACATCTTATAAAGTTGCGACTTTTGTTTCATATTTTTTGTGGAACACTGACAAAATAACTATAAGATTATTTTTAAGGGATTGTGACACTCCAAGATTCACTCCACAATAATGTGCAGACATGAATAAATATTAAAGTGTCATTAGTCCACTAAAAATTATTAAAACGAATACTTACAATGATACACTCGAATCTAGCATCCATCCTGGAAGGGATCCATTAAGATTGTTTCTTCGAAGAAATCTAAAAAACATCATTCCAGTTTTAAATTGATAAAAATATGATACCAAAAAAACTAGGCGTACATTTTAGACCATGGTACTCAAAATGAAGTATATGCTAGGAGAAAACATGTACTGAAAGGTAATATGACTTTTTCCAAAGTATAAACAATTAGAGTTCATGTTGAAGTTAAAATATGTATATTATGCACATATAAAATATTATTTAACTATCTAAATATACATGTGTGACCGGGGTTTACACTACAGGAAAATCAGCTTTTTGCGACGGCCAAAAACCGTCGCAAAACTGTCGCAAACTGGTTTTGCTACGGTTTTTGGCCGTCGCAAAAAAACGCCGTCGCTATTTGTGACGATTTTGCGAGGGCAAAAAAAATCCATCGCTATTTGCGACGGTTTTGTGATGAATATTTTTTGTCAAACTTCGAAAATTTGCTACGATTTTGCGATGAAACGCATTAGCCCTTGTAAAATCCTCGCAAATTGCGACGGTTTTGCGAGGGTCATTGCAGAATCATCGCTGACCGTCACAAATTGTGAGGGTTTTGCAACGGCTAAAGTTCCCTTGCAAATTGCGAGGGTTTTGCGATGGACGTTCAATTTTTTTTTTTAAATATATTTCTTTAAAATAAATGGTCGTCTCAAAACCCTCGCAAATTGCGAGAACTTTGCGATGGACATTTAAATTTTTTAAAAATATTTTTAAAAAAAATAATTGGTCGTCGCAAAACCCTCACAAATAACGACGATTTTGCTACGAATGGCGACGGGTATTTTGGCCGTCGCAAATTGCGACGGTGTTGGTCAACTTGCGAGTTAATTGAAAATCGTCGCAAATGGTCGCTATTAGCGACGGAATTGAAGCCATCGCAAAAAATTCGTCACAAAATGAGATTTTTCCTGTAGTGTTAATACAAAAACAGCAATTCTATTTTAGTTCTAGCAAAAATATACAGTGATGTGTGTGTGTGTGGGGGGGGGGAGAGAGAAAGATTAAGAGAGCGAGAGAAGAATAATTGTAATCTTAAATACTTATATATATTTTAGGGATCTGATGGTTGAGAATAATAATAATTGAAAAGTACTTACATATACGATGGGGCATTTGATTGTTGTCCAAATCTTGCATTTGGAATCTCTCCTGTCAAATTGTTGAAACTTAAATCCCTATAAATTCAAAAAGAAAATACAGAAGTTAAGACTAGAATTTTTGTCTTGGAACAAAGTAATCTACACAAAGTAGTAATCCGACAGTTGAGGGGGGACAAAAATGTTCACTCTAATGGGAGGCATAGAACCCCATTGAGTTTGGAAAAATTCTGTAGGGGTATGATGCAGTGGCAAAGCCTCATGTATCTGGGTCATGGCATATGACCCAATTCAACTAGAAAAATTCCAATAGGACATAGAGTATTGTTTAACTAATGCACCTATATCCTAATTTTAGTGAAGTAAGACCCTATGGGGCCTTCTGAGTGAATGCTGCTACTGAACAACTTTCCCCTACTTAAAAGTTAAAAGAAGATTCCTTCCTTATTCAAGAGCTCTCTAATAAGTTTAAGTTTAGACACTAAACAGTAATAACTAGTAAGGTTAGTACGGGACCCTTTTCAAAGGTCACTAGAGTGGCTCCCGTCTTCCAAGCTCTGCGCTAGTTAGCTCTGCAGCAACCTAAACCCAACGGGGGAAAATCCACCCCAATTTCAAAGTAGGGCTTCCACTCTATAGGCACAAATGACAGCCACATCCATCTATCCTACCTAAACAGTAACCCTTTTCTTTCTTGTCCGTTCTTCGAATGACGCTAGTGGAGATTGATTTCTTCCAGCTAATGAAGATACTAGTCCAATCTTCCCAGTGGATCCTTCTTATTCCTAAGAATTGAATGAACCAAGTTCACCTATACTAGAGTGAGGAATAAAAACCAACAATCAACTTCCCACTTTTGATGTCCCACGATTCTGCTAGTTTAGAAACTAAGGAGAAGGACAGGGGTCGCTAGGTCAGAAAAGCGATTACTAAAAATTCTTCCCAAGTAGGATTTGAACTTATGACCAGTCAATTAACAGCCGACCGCTCTACCACTGAGCTATTGAGGAAGAACCCCCTTAACGAAGAACTCCCTTAAGAACTCCCTGAGATTTCAATAGTAATGAAGGAAATAGGACCAATCGTTAATTAAAAAAAAATCTAATGTGAAGAATAATTTATTATTCTTATACTTTAATTTATACTACTAATAATAATAAAATAAAAAGAAAATAAGTAAAATTGTGATATTTGATACGTTTTAACAAGAACATGACACTTTGAAAATGAAATTAGTTTAGGATTATATTTAAAATAGTATTAAAAAGTTGAACTTTATTGATATTCTTGGTATATCATGTAATTGAAATTCTAGGTTTGGAACATAGAAAATTTGGAGTTTTAATTGAAATGATATAATTGAAATTGACTATTTAAAATTTTTTATAAGCTTCCCAGCAGGCCAGGATGGCGGCTTATTCCTGTGTCTTGGCAAGGCTTTCACCCTCCCCTTTGTGTTCTTAAGATTGATGGCAGTACTGTCAAGTAGGACTGTTCGTTGGTTGGGTTAGTTCGATTTTATTTATATTTTAACCTAACCCAATTATTTTGATTTAAAAATTTTAAATTTAAACTAAACTATTTAAAATTTCAAATTGTCAGTTTGTGTTGTATTTGGTTTGGTTTGATTAAGCAGTTAGTTTGTACATAATTTATTATATAAATAAATTACTCTCTAACATTTGATAAAATATTGCATGTAGAAATATTAATTAAATATTACAAAAAACAATCATTTCTCAATAATACAAACTAATAAACTTAAATCCTTAGTTCCATACAATATCAAAATATTATCCAATATTGATAATACAAATTAAATAAAGTTAAATAAATAGAATACTTTGCTAATAAACTAAATGGCACAAATTAACTTCATATCATGTGCTAAAATTATATCTTTCCCATCCTTAGTTCTTCTTTCAAGTACCTAGAAGATTGGTAGTGAGTGGTGACTATTAACTAGTAAACCATAGAGAGTAGCACTATTGAGACTCGAGAGGAAGAAAGAAAGAGGATGGGGTGCGGCGGATAATAGAGGAAAATTAAGAAAATAGATAGCCAGTATAATAGAGTTTATCTTTCATATTTTTTTTATATTTTAAAATTAAAATAAATATAACTAATATGTATATGTCGGTTCGAGTCGGATCGGGTTCGGTTATAATTTTAAAAAACTGAACTGAATTATCAGTTTATAATTTTTTTAATCTAAATCAAACCAAATCAATCCAAAAAAATCAAAATTCGATTTGGGTTGAGTTGATCGGTCAATTTGATTCGATTTTCGATTTCACTAAATAGCCCTACTGTCAGGGATGGAATTTCTGGCTTGGGAGGAGTTGTTAGGAAGACAGACGGCTCTTTCATTTTTGGCCTTCTCATGTTTTGCTAATCTTGGTGATTACTTTTCGGCTGAGACTAGAGCCTTTGCATTGGGCCTTAAGCACTGTTTAGCACTTGGAGTCTTGGAGATAGAAGTGCAATGTGACTCTCTAATGTTAGTTAATATGCTTCTCCGATCTCTGTCAGATTCATGGCCAGCTTATCACGAGCTTCGGAGAATCAGGATGTTGATGACCTGATTTTGTAGGATCCACATTCACCTGTCTATCGTCAAGCAAATATGGCTACGGACTCTTTAGCTAAGTTGGCTTCTTCGTCTCATCAAACTATTTCTTTTTCATCTTTTGATAACCCATCAGTCTGTGTTAGGAAGCAATGTGTTTTAGATTCTTAATTAGTCCCAACTCTGAGGGGAATTCATTGTACTTAGCTTAGAGGTTCTGATCCTCTCTTGCAACCTTTTATTTTTTTTAATAAACAAATAGGGGTTTGCCTAACCTTTCACCACCTGGTGACTTTGATATATGTATATATAGATACTATGCTTTGTGGAAAGAGTCTGAATAAAGAGACAGGCAAAGGGATCTGAGCGTCTAAATTGTAGAATTGAAATGGTAAAAAAATGTAAAATCCATCTAACTGAATGAAGAGACAAATAAAGAAATGTATATGTAAAAACCAGGGGAATGCAGAACTTCAATCCTACATACGGAAGTGAGAGAAGCGTGAAGTAGTGTATAAATATGATAATACCCAGGACCAACCAAATTGATACTTAAACTCATTCTTCTACATCATATCACACTTCTATCACTATCTTATGTGAAATTGGAGTATTATAGAGTGATGTACCATATTACACTTCTATCACCATCTCATGTAGGTTTGGAAGTACATCATATCACACTTCTATGACTATCCTATATACGATTGGAGCATCATAAAGCAAAATACCGCATCACATTTTTATCACTATCATTATGAGATTGGGAGTATATCTTATCACACTTCTAATAGAGAATATGAATTGTAAAACTAAAATAATAAAGAAATCTGAGTGTAAGTCTAAATAAAGAACCAGAACCAGACAAGAGAAGTCCAAAACTTGGGAATCCAAGAAAGACTCAAATGCAAATTGGGCAAGGCTCCTCTCCAGTGTTGAAATTGAAATCACTAGAGATCTTCTAATCTTTCGATAATATTAAAATATATTATGTAATAATAATGTAAACTGTTGATATTAAAACATGACTTCTACTAAATCAATTAGTTATTAAAGTTGACTTTTCATAATGAGAAAAAGTAGAATATTGTAGTTGAATGACAACCATTCAAATGAGTATTAGATGATACGTTTTAATAATATTAAAAGATTGGAAGATCTTCAGTGATTTCAACATTGGATAAAAGTCATTCCCCAATTACTTGGCATTGATCTTGCGCTAACTCCTCTACAACAGAAGCGTTTTTATTAAGTATTCTGGGAGACACTAAGAGCCTAGAAAAAACTCTATTAGGTCCATATGAGCCTGCTTACTTAAACCAAAGCGTGGCCTGCTATTGTTCCAAGAGCTGCGCTAGTGCTACAATGTCTAAACTGAAGAGAATCTAAGAAGGTCCAAGTGCAAAACAAACATTACGAATCCTTCCCACTTATATATCAATAACTTGGCCTTCTTTCTAATCTAAAATTGCTTAAATCACACAACTTATACTTGAAATATCAATAATATGAATAGAAACAAAAAGATAACACAGACCAACGTAGAGAGAGGGAGACAGTAACAACTAACAACAATGGAAAAACAATTATGAGTCATATGGCATAAATAATTTTTAAAGTAAAGATTCTGTATTAATGTATTGAAACACAATGATGGTAAAATTTTGAAATCGAATAGTTAGGCATCTCACATATAATTAAGAGATGTTAAGTCCTTCCAGATGTAGTCAGGAATCACACCAGTCAGTGAACAATTCCTCAAGGTCCTGAAACACAGTAATTATAATTCCTATTGTCGGGCTTGCAAAGCAAGAATTGCAGATGCACATTTTCATCGTTAGGATATGAAAACTTACAAGCGGGATAGATTTTTAGCTTTTGAAACGTCTGGAAGCGAAGAACCACTTGGACTTTCAGCAGGCAAGTTATCTACGTCACTGCATGCAAGTTCACCATGCTAAGACAACCAATTGCTTCAATATTAAGAACGAATTCATTTAGCTGGTACAACAAGTACATGAGGGTCAGTCTTGTCAATGCTGAAATATTTATTGGTAAAGGCCCTTCGAAATTGTTTCCAAGCAGCGACCTACAGAACAGCAGAACAGGTCTGGTATCAGTAATTAAACCTAGGTGTCATTACTTGCCCTGAGGATGCCAAACCAATATATAGAGCTCTTATCGAATAATTTAGGTTCATAAATTCAAGTTTGAAATTTTGAGAACTTTTTTTTTTTTTTTTTTTTGAGTTGTGTCAAATTTGAGCGAATTGGAGCCAGCTTGATTACATAATATACACTAATAGAGACTATTAATATAACTCATTTAGATACACGAACTGCAGAAGCCTTTTCATGAATGAAGAAAATGACAGTAAATCTTTTTAGTTTATATTTTCAAAAAATAATTAAAATTATATTATTAAGAATTTTCATTTTGAAATAGAAAATAGAACTTGAGCTTAGCAATATTCAGTTAGACTTACAGTTGTTGTAGGCTTTGCCAATTGCCTATGGACTCTGGGATATGTCCACTGATGTTATTCCCTTGAATATTGCTATAGAAGAAAATTCAGGTTAAAGGGTTGTAATCTGTCACAGCAACATTAACTTAATAATTTACAGCAATCTCCCACTTACAAACGCAATAACTTTCCCAATTTCCCAAACTTTGAAGGTATTGGACCAAAGAAATTGTTGTTGCTTAGATGCCTGAAAAGACATGAGAAAATGATACAAGTTTTTATGCGATTTGTAAGAGAAACTCCGAGGCAATTCTGAGAGACAGCCCAAAATCCTAGTTCAAGTGTTTACAGTGCCCAATTTGTATACTTACATTTGTTGAAGAGAACTGAGGTTCCCCAAATATGGTGTAAGCTCCCCTGTGAGTAGATTATTGTCCAAGTACCTAGAAAATATAAATTGAATGAAGAATCAAGACACAGTTCATATGAAAATAAAAAGCAACCATGAGTCGTGCTTTAGGGCCTTACAATACAAGAAGGCTTGAAATGTTCCCCAGCTCAACTGGGATTTTTCCTGATAATAGATTGTTGTATATAGACCTATACAAAGCAGAAAAGTAGAAATTAAAATGTAATAAAATATCGAGTTTGAATTTATTATTAAGTACAAAAATTATGCAAGTTATGTGAACTCACAATTGTTGAAGCCCCGGAAGCTGGGTACCAAATTCAGGTGGAATTGGCCCATCAAAAAAATTATTATGCAAATTCCTATAAGTGAAAAAGAAATAAACACGTATTATATAATATTAAAAAATCCAGAAATAAAATAGGGATTAGTTCAGTTACTAAAATTAACAAACAAGTTTTCGACGACTGACGTTCCATTATCCAAAACACAAGTGGGAAGAATACCTCAATTTGTTTCTTTTCTTTTTAAGAAAAAATTGCATATATTAGTATTAATTTTTAATATTTTTAATTATTTGCAATTTTTTTTGTTCTCTTCCGCCTCATGAACATATTTTTGCTTGATCAGAAGATATCTAAGAAATCACACATAGAAACAAATGCACATAGGAACTTACAAGATTCGCAAAAACCTCATTTCACTTATGACCTTTAAAGATCCATTCAAGCTGTTATGGTCAAGGTATCTGTCAATTACAATCATTCAAAAGTAAGTATGTAATATATTCTCTATAAGAATTCTAAAGAGTACATTGTTATAGAAAAACAAATTACCATTTTAGTTATGACTATGCATGCATTGAAGCGCGCAAAGCACTTCAGATTCTCTTTGACATCCGCTCTAACAGTTTCTATTAGTGTCCTCTTCTTTTTTAATTATTTTTCTTTTCAATGTTTAATTATTAAAGACGTAACTACGTACTAAACTAACTTTATCAGCCATCCCTTACGTTCCTCTTCTTCTCTCCTCTCCTTCTCTTTTCTCCTCTAGCACTGCCACCCCACGCCCATTCTTCCCATCGGCCTCCAAGCCACAGAGACAGAAGGAAGAGGGGTACATGTGCCTTTTGGAGATTTGTCAGTTTTAACAATTTTCTGTGATTTTACTAGGTGAATTTACAAATTCAAAATGCACCAGAGATTCATCAATGGAATGGGAAGCTCACTTCCTTCGCATATTTAAAAACTAAAAAGAAAAATCATTAAAAAGAGTAGAAAATTCTATAGTAAAAAAATTATCGAGGCTGTTACATAAAATGTTATGGAAGATTCAAAATGCGGGTTAAATAATGTTAGAATATCTCATTTTAATAGTCTATATTAATTACATACTCTTTTCATCTTAAATTAAATATTTCCATCTATAAGCACCATAGAGTAGTGATTAAGAATAAAAAGGAATGGAAAAGAAAAACAAAAATATAATATATTAATTGTGTATCTACTTACAGTCCTTGAAGTTGTGACAAGTTTGAAAAAGTTGACGGAAGTGACCCATAAAGCATGTTTGATTTCAAGTCTCTGAAAAAAAAAAAAAAAAAAGGTCCAAGATTAGAAATAATGCACGTTTATCTATTCCTTTTAACATTGCAGAACAAGTCGAATCACTAAGAAGCCAAGAAACAGAAGGCCTGTAGATGCTTACAAGGATTCCAGTTGAGAAAGACTTCCAATTTCAGCAGGTATTTGACCAATTAAACCCTGATTTGAGAAATCACTGGAATCCAAAGGACAAATTGTTACAAGTTGAAACACTACTCTCATTAGTCTATGTTGATCAAGATAAAGAAGTGAAGAAAAATTAGTGAGGAAAATAACATACATCTGAATCACTCTACAATATGCAACATTGCAGTAGCATCTAACTCCAGCGAATTGTAGCTTATATCTACAATCAGTTGCCAGGAAGTTCACGCGGGCATTAGGCCCGGAAGTATTAGTTGCAAGTGCAAGTAGAGTATTGACAGCATCCACTGAGAATTGTTGTTGCCCAAAAATATATGCAATCAGTTAGAGAGATGGCTCAAAGACAGGTACCTTGTTAGTATTTTACACTATATTTGGTTCGCATAGGTGAAGAGCGAGGAGAAGGAAGAGGGGAAAGGACATATTTACTCTTACTAGATTAGGGCGAAAGGTACGTAAATCATATATGATTTTTTTTATCCCTTAAATTTACCATTCATTTGTATTTTTTTTTTTTTATGGAATTTGACTTCCTATATATTTGTGCCAACTAAAAACAGTAAATAGCAAAGAAGTTGGTACTCCAGCTGCTCACACCACCAAGGTAGAGCTTATAAACTTTCTTTCATGCATGCATCGTAAAACATCATAATTCGAACAACGTATAATATTGTAAGCTACAAAAATTGAAAGGCCTTGATTACCTTCGTACTGGGGAACAAGTGGCCCTGCCGGAGGCGGGGGAGTACGAGCAGGAGCAGAAGTAGTAGTTGTAGTAGGAGGAGGAGGAGGAGGACTAGGACTTGGACTAGGACCATATGCCCTTCCTTGCTCCATGGTTGGTCGACAGCAGAATGCAAGAAGTAGCAGCAAAGAAGCTAAGAACTTGGTGAGGTGCATGACGTTTGTTCTTCCTTCTCTAAAGGCGCTTTGGTTGATGGATCATTTCTTCTTTTCTCCCCAACTTATTTATAAGCAAACTTCGATTGAGCATATGCACTTCATAATTCAAAAAGCAGCTGGGATCAATAATTCAACATGTACCATGGCAGTTCCATCCCTATCATTTTTTTTTTTTTTTTTTGCGCTATTCTGCCCTATAAAAATAATCCAAGGACAATAATAGATTCAAAAAAAATCCAAGATGAAAATAGTATTGCAAAATATTTGAGGATTTTTTAGAGTAATTGTTCATTCAACTATTATTCCCTAGCATTGAAATGAGGAGAACCAATAGATGAAAAAAGAATCAAGAATCTAGCACCGAGAGCAAATCATATAAAAGATTATGAGAGAGAATAATTTACAAATTTTGAAGGAAAAAGGTGAAAGAACGTGAAAATATTTTGAGCAACTACTGGCCCAGCCCGCTTTGGTTCTACTTCTGTGGTCCTGATCGGGTTGGAGATGGAGCCTGGAGGTGTATGCCTTCTTCATTTTTGGAAAAATATTTTTTTTAAAATATATATATAATTTTATAAAATTTTAGAGATAAACGTTACCTCTAATCCCTAGTTCCTTCCGTCTTTGGAAAAGTTTAAGACCGAGGACTGAAAACAGTAGTTGCTTTAAGTGTTGAGTACTCATTACTTCTGCTTTTTCTTTCTTTATTTTCTTCACTGGAAATGACATTGCCTTATTCTTGCTCCCTTTCCAATCCGTTTTTCAGAGTCATGTTATTTTCTGCTTCCCAAAAGCCTTTGTTGATGGATCATTTCTTGTTTGTTTTCTTAGTGATATCGTCCATTCCATGCACTTCATAATTTTTAGAAGGCATCTTGAGTAGAATACCTTTATTTTGGGCCCTTTACCCCTATAGTGCTTCCTTTTTACCTAAAAATTACCACATATGGAATAATTGTCCTCGTATGCTTCATGCCAGCAAAGATTATGCCAAAGTGGGAATTTGGAAATTCTGCTATAAATTTTAATGTTAGTCTTTAAATTTATAAATTTTTTATAAACTTTCAAATTATATTAATATCTTATCTATCTATTTCATTCTCAATTTCTCGATTTTCAACTGTCATTTTCAAAGGCAAAGGTGAAAAGAATAATTTTGTGGGATCAATTAAGCACCAAAAGGATACAGTCTCGTGGCTGGTCTAAAAGGAAGCTTTTGAGTTCCTAGAAATGCCAGGGGCAACGAGGTTCTCGTTACTACTGAGTCATTTTTTTTATTATTAATTTTTGCCAAGGAGATCAATTCTCCGGAGATGATTAATGAAACATAATTTCCCCTTTTCATTTATTTAAAAACGAATTGTTCTAAAGTACAACTATTTCGTTTTAGTGAAAGTGAATATATATATTTTTTTTCAATAGTTTAGACCTCGTCTTCCTCCCCAACTAAGAGCTTATTTGAATTAAATAAAATGAAATAAAACGAGTAAAGTGTGATAGAAAGAAAAAAGAAGAAGAGTAAAGAAGAGGGATAGAACAAGAAATTTGGGTTTAAAAGAGTAAATTATGTGAAAGAATATGTTAGAAGATAGTTTTATAAGTTTTGAAAAAAAAAATTAGGCAAAAAGTAAAAAAAAAAACAGAAAGGGACTTTTATTTCCTTCTCCTTTGAAAACCCAGCTTTCACTTCTTTCTTTATTTCCTTCTCTGGAAAGAAAGGGACATTGCCTTATTCTTGCTCCCTCTCCATTCCGCGTTTCAGAGTCATACTATAATCTGCTTCCCAAAAGCCTTTGTTGATAGATCATTTCTTGTTTTTTTCTTAGTAATATCGTCCATTCCATGCACTTCATAATTTTCAGAAAGCATCTTGAGAAAAGTACCTTTATCTTGGGCCCTTCACACCTATAGTGCTTCTTTTTAACTCAGAAAACCACAAATGGTGTCATTGTCCTCCTATGCTTCAGGCCAGCACAGAATATGCCAAAGTCGGGATTTGGAAATCTCCTATTAGAGCATTAAAAGAAGATTAAGGCTGCTCTTGCTTCCCAGTTATTTGGGGAGAAAAAGAAAATGTTTTTGCGCTTGTTTGTACATTTAAATAAGCTTAATATGAATTGAAAATTTTATTATTTAATCTAAATGAATCATAATGTTAATCTTTAAATCTATAAATTTTTTATAAAATTTCAATTTATATTAATATCTTATCTATCTGTTTCATTCTCCATTTCTGACTTCACTAAAGAATTTTCCAAACAGGTGAAAAAAGAAAACGAACAAAAAGACAGATTTATTTTGGCTAACAATACAACTGTCATTTGCTATGGCAAATGTGAAAAGAATAATTTGGTGGGATCAGGAAAGCACTCTCATCGATGTTCTAAAAAGGCGTTTTTGAATTCCTAGAAATGCCATGGCCAACCAGGTTCACGTTACCACTGAGTCATTTTTTTTTTTTTCCAATTATTAATTTTGGTCAAGGAGGTCAATTCTTCGGGGACAATTAATGAAACATAATTTCCTCCTTTTATTTATTAAAATTAAATGTTCTAAAGTATTATTATTTCTTTTTTATTATGAAAATATTAAGTGGTTCGATTCATTTTCTTCATTCTATCCATTTACCTTGAAAATAATGTATTTGTTCGTTTTTCTAAGATTATTAATGGATGAAATAAGATAACATTTACTCCCTCCAGTCCCAAAATATAAGTCGTTTGACTTAATTTCACACATATTAAGATTTTTAAAATCAATGTGACTTTATATTTTTTCTTCCTAAAACACCCCTATTTAAATGTCTTGGAAACAAGAGAAGAGAGAAGAAAGAATGAGAGGGAAAGAGAATAATAAATAAGGACAAAAATGTAAAAGCGACTTCAAAACCTCCTTGAAAAGTTCCCAACGACTTATAATTTGGGACAACGAAAAGTAGCTTCAAACGACTTATACTATGGGACGAGAGGGAGTATTAAATTCATTTCTTATACTTTTGGAGGCGACAAAAGTATTATTATTTCTTTTTTATTATGAAAATATTAATTGGTTGTTCATTTTCTTCATTCTATCCATTTACCTTGAAAATAATATGATTGTTTTTTTTCTAAGGTTATTAATGGATGAAATAAGATAACATTTATTAAATTCATTTCTTATCCTTTCAAATGATGTATCGAAACCTTTTTAAATATGGGTTATATGTAAATAAACGAATAATCAATGAAATCGTATCTAAGTGATTCTCTCTTTTCTCTCCTCTTCTAGTATCTTTACTATACAATTTTATATTTACAATTCTATTTTGAATCAAATTCATAATACGTTATCAGCACGAGACTCTACCGAAGTTATTTTACTGAAGGTTATAATCACAGTGACACTATTGAAGTTGTTCTATTGAAGGTGATAACCATGCCAACACCATCGAAATTCTCTCTCGATCCATGCAATCAAGAAGTCTGATTTTTTTTAAGTTTTCTAGAACAAAAGCGGAAGGTAGTTACTTTTTCTATTTGATTTTGTATTCACATGGCAAATCTCACCAAACTTGAGTTTGCAACTCTTGATATTACTGGAAAAAACTATTTATCTTAGACACTAGATGCTGAAATGCATTTAGCTGCAATGGGTTTGGCAGATACCATTGTAGAAGGAAATACATCATCATCACAAAATGATGCTAAAGTTATGATTTTTCTCCACCATCATCTTCATGATGACTTAAAGGTTGAATACCTTACTGTGAAAATTTCACTTATTTTGTGGACTAATTTGAAAGAAAGGTTTGATCACCAGAAGATGGTCGTCCTTTCAAAGGCACGGTATGACTGGATGCACTTGCGATTACAAGATTTTAAATCCGTTAGTAAGTATAATTCTACTATTTTTAAAATTAACTCGCAGCTAAAACTATGTGGAGAAAATGTTACTGATGAAGATATGTTAGAAAAAACTTTCTCTACTTTTCATGCCTCGAATGTGCTCCTGCAGTAGCAATATTGAGAAAAGGGACTCAAGAAGTATGTAGAATTGATATTTTGTCTTCTCGTAACTGAGCAAAATAATGAGTTATTAATGAAAAATCATGAAGCTCAACCAACATGTTCTACTCCATTCCCATAAGTGAATAATGTTAGAACTCGTAATTTTGGCCCTGGAAGAGGTCGTGGTGGTGGATATGGCCATGGCCATGGACAGTCGTGATAAAAATATTCATTATGATCGCAATAGTCAAAACAAAGTTACGAGAAATAATGACAACCATCAGAAGTGGCCAAAAACTAACGAAAAAGGAAAAAGAAATGATGTTGTTCCTAAAATTTATGAAGATAAATGTTATCGCTACGGCATGAAAGGTCATTAGTCTCGTACCTGTCGTACTATAAAACACCTTGTTGATCTATATCAGGTGTCTATTGAGAAGAAAGGCAAAAATGCTTAAACAAATTTTACTCTACAACATTCTCTTCATGATGATGATGATACCAACCTTGACAATGTTGATGTTGATGTAACTTATTTGGACGTGGCTGATTTCTTTGAGCATCCTGAAGGAAGAATTGAGCATTTGATTGGTGATGAAAGTGTCTAGAAGAATTAGAAGTTTACTTTTAATATGTTTCTTTTATAGTTTTATATTTTTGGCATTGTAATAATAATTAGCGTTTAAAGTTTTTATTGTTTGAGTATTTAAATTTATAAATGTTTTGTTATGCCCAGATAACTATTATTCCGCTTATGGGATACACAAGTGGCATTGAAGATATATGCCTAATTGATAGTGGTACAACACACACCATATTGAAAGATAGAAAATATTTCTCTTACCTACATATGGGATAAACAAATGTTAATACTTTAAGTGGTAGTATAAAGTTGATTGAAGGCTCTGGAAGAGCTAATATTGTATTACCCGGAGGAACAAATGTTGTTATTCCTAAAGCGTTATTTTCTTCAAAATATCGAAGAAATTTATTAAATTTTAAAGATATTCGCTGAAATGGATATCACATTGAAACCATGGAAGAAAATAGTTTTGCCTATCTCTGTATTACTCAAATAATATCGGGTAAGAAATCTTTATTTGAAAAGCTACCTTCTCTTTCATCTAGCCTATATAGCACAAAAATCCATGCAATTGAAGTGCATCATTCAGTAAATCAGAAATTTACTGATTCTGCTACATTTATCATTTGGCATGACCGTTTAGGTCATTCAGGATTTATTATGATGCAAAGGATAATTGAAAATACGCATGGTCATCCTCTGAAAAGTCAAAGAATTTTGACATTTGATAAATTTTCACGTGATGCGTATTCTCAAAGGAAATTGGTTATTAAACCATCTCCAACAAAAGTGGAGTTTGAGTCTCCAGTATTTCTAGAAAGAATTCATGATGATATATGTGGACCGATTAATCCACCATGTGGGCAATTCAAATACTTTATGATTTTAATTGATGCATCGACTCGATGGTCGCATGTCAGTTTATTATCGCAACTTGGCGTTTGCAAGATTGCTTACCAAATAATTCACTTAAGAGCGCAAATTCCAGATTATCCTATCAAAATGATCCGTCTAGATAATGCTAGAAAATATTCCTCCCAAGCCTTTAATGCTTATTGCATGTTAATTGGCATTACTATTGAACATCCAATAGCTCATGTCCATACTCAGAATGGTTTAGCTGAATCATTCATTAAACGGTTACAATTAATTGTTAGACCGTTATTAATGAAAACAAATCTTCCTACAACTATTTGGAGACATGCTATTTGCATGTTACACACTTGTGCGCATAAAGCCAACAAGTTATCACAAATTTTCTCCCTTACAATTGGCTTTTGGTTCCGAGCAAAATATTACTCATTTAAAAATTTTTGGGTGTGCTGTGTATGTACTGATAGCGCCAAATCAAAGTATCAAAATGGGTCCTCAAAGAAGGTTGGGGATATATGTTAGATATATTTCTCCCTCTATAACTAGATACGTTGAACCATTGACAGGTGATATATTCACAGCAAGATTTGCTGATTGAAATTTTATTTCCTAAATTAGCACTACAAGAAAAAACAAAATTAGCGACATCGCAAATCCGTCGCAAATCACGTTTAGCGACGGATTAAGTCCGTCGCTAAAAAGATGGTCGCTATTTGCGACGGTAAAAAACTTTTATTTTTAAAAAAAATTAATCAAAAAATTTTTAAATATTGAAAAAAAATAAATAATTTTCTAACGGATTTGCGACCGTAAAAAAAATTATTTTCAAAAATTAAAATAATTTAGCGACGGATTTGTGACGGAAAAAAATTTTATTTTTAAAAAATTAATTAATTTAATTTACGGTAGCGAAAAAAATTATCTAAAAAAATAATTAATTTTGCGATGAATTTGCAACGGCAAAAAAAAATTTTTATTTACAAAAATTAAAATAATTTAGCGACGGATTTGCGACGGAAAAAAATTATTTTTTAAAAAATTAATTAATTTAATTTGCGGTAGTGAAAAAAATTATTCAAAAATTAATTAATTTTTGCGACGGCAAAAAAAATATTTTTTAAAAAAATAATTAATTTAATTTGCGGTAGCGAAAAAAAATATTTAAAAAATTAAATAATTTTTGCGACGACCAAAAATTTTTATTAAAAAAATTAATTAATTAGCTACTCGGCCCGACCCGGCCCGCTGAGAACCCGATCCACAACCCGACCCGCCAAGAATATTATGAGATTATGTCGGACTTGGGGCTCGAGAACCCGCGTCCTTAATGTGGGTGAACACGCATTCCACCACTAAGCTACTGAAGTTCTTGTGATATATTGTGCTATATATTAATTATATA
Source organism: Voacanga thouarsii (assembly GCA_026120185.1). Lineage (NCBI taxonomy): Eukaryota > Viridiplantae > Streptophyta > Magnoliopsida > Gentianales > Apocynaceae > Voacanga > Voacanga thouarsii. Next base: position 66,823 of record JANUWF010000708.1, on the reverse strand, counting down.
GTAATTTTTTTTCTGAATTACCGACGGATTTGCTAGGGTTTTGCGACGAATCTGCGACGACAGAATTTTCCATTGCAAATCCATCGCAAAATTGCGATGGATTTGCGATGATTTTTTTTAAAATTTTAAGAAAATTAATTTATTTTTTATTTTTAGAAATCCGTCACAAATCCGTAGCAAAATTGCGACGGATTTATTTCCGTCTCAAATCTGTAGCAAAATTGCGACGGATTTTTTTTTTAATTTTAAGAAAATTAATTTATTTTTTATTTTTAGAAAACCGTCGCAAATCCGTAGAAAAATTGTGACGGATTTATTTCACGTCGCAATTTTGCTACGGATTTGCGACGGATTTTTTTAAAAATTTTAAGAAAATTAATTTATTTTTTATTTTTAGAAATCCGTCGCAAATTCGTAGCAAATTTGCGACGGATTTATTTCCGTCGCAAATCCGTCTCAATTTTGCTACGGATTTGCGACGGATTTTTTAATTTAAAAAATAATAAACTTATTTTTTAATTTTAGATTACCGTCGCAAATCCATCTCAAATTGCGACCGATATGCGATGATCCGTCGCTAATTTAAAAAATTCACCCAAAAAAATTTAATGTTTGATTATTTATATATACATATGATATAGTATGTGTGTGTGTCTTGAAATAGTAGAATACACAAAAAGATATTAGTAAGTTGAAATATTTATATATATATATATATATATATATAATATAGATATGATATTATTAAGTATATATATTAAATATATATATGTATGTATATATGTAAGAATATGACATATATGCGTCCATTACTATTAATGTATGTATATTTAATAACAAATGTATGTATGTATGTATATATATATATATATATATATATATAGACACACACATTTTGTGTGTGTTGTGTTGCATATATATATAATGTATGTATATATATATGTAGACATACATTGTATATATATATTAATATATTTTAAAAGTATTATAACATATATATAGATATATGTAAAAATATATATGTATATATATATATAGACACACATACTAACATAAATAAATATGTATATATGTATGTATATATATTTATTTTTATATTAAAAAATATATTAACATATTTATATGTATATAAAAATGCTATATTAATATATATCCAACGCAAATCCGTTTCAAATTGTAACAAATTAATTTATTTTTTATTTTTAGAAATCCGTCGCAAATATGTAGTAAAATTGCGACGGCTTTATTTCCGTAGCTAATCCGTCGCAAAATTGCGACGGATTTTTTTTTTTCATTTTAAGAAAATTAATTTATTTTTTAATTTTAAAAATCTGTCGTAAAATTGCTACGAATTTATTTCCATCGCAAATCCGTATCAAAATTGCTACGGATTAACGACGGATTTTTTTTGAATTTTAAGAAAATTAATTTATTTTTTAAATTTTAGAAATCCATCGCAAATCCGTAGCAAAATTGCGATGGATTTTTTTCCATCTCAAATCCGTCGCAAAATTGCTACGGATTTACGACAGATTTTTTTTAATTTTAATAAAATTAATTTATTTTTTAATTTTAAAAATCCGTCACAAATCCGTAACAAAATTGCTATGGATTAGCGATGGATTTTTTTTGAATTTTAAGAAAATTAATTTATTTTTTAAATTTTAGAAATCCGTCGCAAATCAGTAGCAAAATTGTGACGGATTTGTTTCAGTCTCAAATCCGTCTCAAAATTGCTACGGATTTGCGACGGATTTTTTTGAATTTTAAGAAAATTAATTTATTTTTTAATTTTAAAAATCCGTCGCAAATTGCTATGGATTTATTTCCATCGCAAATCGTAGCAAAATTGCTACGGATTTGCGACGGATTTTTTTTTTTCATTTTAAGAAAATTAATTTATTTTTTAATTTTAAAAATCTGTCAGTAAAATTGCTACGAATTTATTTCCATCGCAAATCAGTATCAAAATTGCTACGGATTAACGACGGATTTTTTTGAATTTTAAGAAAATTAATTTATTTTTTAAATTTTAGAAATCCATCGCAAATCCGTAGCAAAATTGCGATGGATTTTTTCCATCTCAAATCCGTCGCAAAATTGCTACGGATTTACGACTGATTTTTTTAATTTTAATAAAATTAATTTATTTTTTAATTTTAAAAATCCGTCACAAATCAGTCGCAAATCCAGTAACAAAATTGCTATGGATTAGCGACGGATTTTTTTGAATTTTAAGAAAATTAATTTATTTTTTAAATTTTAGAAATCCGTCGCAAATCAGTAGCAAAATTGTGACGGATTTGTTTCAAGTCTCAAATCCGTCTCAAAATTGCTACGGATTTGCGACGGATTTTTTTTTTGAATTTTAAGAAAATTAATTTATTTTTTAATTTTAAAAATCCGTCGCAAATTGCTATGGATTTATTTCCATCGCAAATCCGTAGCAAAATTGCTACGGATTTGCGACGGATTTTTTTTTTTTTGAATTTTAAGAAAATTAATTTATTTTTTAATTTTAAAAATCCGTCGCAAAATTGCTACGGATTTATTTCCGTAGCAAAATTGCTACGGATTAGCGACGGATTTTTTTAATTTTAAGAAAATTAATTTATTTTTTAATTTTAGAAATCCGTAGCAAAATTGCGACGGCTTTATTTCCGTCTCAAATCCGTAGCAAAATTGCGACGGATTTTTTTTTAATTTTAAGAAATTAATTTATTTTTTAATTTTAGAAATCCATCGCAAATCCGTCGCAAAATTGCTACGGATTTGCAACGGATTTTTTTTTTAAATTTTAAGAAAATTAATTTATTTTTTAATTTTAAAAATCGTCGTAAATCCGTAGCAAAATTACGACGAATTTATTTACGCTAATCCGTAGCAATTTTTCTACGGATTAGTGACGATTTTTTGAATTTTAAGAAAATTAATTTATTTTTTAATTTTAGAAATCGTCGTAAATACGTAGCAAAATTGCGACGGATTTGCAACGGTTTTTTTTTAATTTTAAGAAAATTAATTTATTTTTTAATTTTAGAATTCAGTCGCAAAATTGCTACAGATTTGCGACGGATTTTTTTTAAATTTTAAGAAAATTAATTTATTTTTTATTTTTAGAAATCCATCTCTAATCCGTCGCAATTACCGATGGATTAGCGACGGAAATTTTAAAAAATTAATTTATTTTCAAAATTTTTGTTTCTGTTGCTATTCCGTCACTGTTCTGTCGCAAATTAGCGACGGCCTAGGCCGTCGCAAAAATCCGTCGCTAATTTGGTTTTTTCTTGTAGTGTAGGGGGAGAATATAAACTACATAAAAAGGAGCTTGCTTGAACAACATCATTGAATTATTTAGATCCGCGCACAAACGCAAGTGAACTAGAAGTTCAAAAGATTATTCATTTGCAAAGACTTGCAAATCAACTACCAGATTCTTTTGCTGACTTTACAAGAGTAACTAAATCGCATATTCTAGCTATAGATGCTCCTATTCGAATAGAAGTCCCAGCAAGACAAAATACAATTCCTATAGCTACTGAATCAAAAACACGTCAGAAACGTGGACAACCCATTGGTTCAAAAGATAAAAATCCTCAAAAGAAAAGAAGATTAAATGATCAGAATGATCCAATTGAAGAATTAGGAAAAAGGAATCAAGTGAAAACTGATGAAAAGATCCAAATATCTGAAAATAGTGAACGGAATAATGAGATGTCCATTAATTATATAACTTCTGGCAGAAGTTGGAAGCAGACGGAAATAACTGTTGATGATGTTTTTACATACAATATAGCACTTGAAGTGTTAAAAGATAATGAGGACCTTGAACCAATATCAGTTGAAGAATATCGTCATAAAAATGATTGGTCAAAATGGAAAGATGCGATTCAATCAGAGTTAAACTCATTTGCAAAAAGTGAGATTTTTGGACCTGTAGTCCGAACACCAGAAGGTATAAAACCAATTGGTTATAAATAGGTATTTGTGCGAAAGCGAAATGAAAATAATGAAATCGTAAGATATAAAGCATGACTTATGGCACAAGATTTTTTGCAAAAATCGAGTATTAATTACGATGAAACATATTCACCTGTGGTGGATGTAATTACACTCCGATACCTTGTGAGTCTAGTAGTGCGTGAAAAGATTGATATGCGTCTAATGGATGTTGCGACTGCTAATTTATATGGGAATCTTGATAATGATATTTATATGAAAATCCCATAAGGATTTAGTATGCCTGAAGCATATAATTCTAATCCTTGTGAAAATTATTCCATTCAATTACAAAAGTCATTATATGGCTTAAAGCAGTCTGGACGCATGTGGTATAATTGTCTTAGTGAATATTTATTAAAATCAGGATATAAAAATGATCCACTATGTCCATGTATTTTTATTAAGAAATCTGGATCTGGTTTTATGATACTTGTGATATATATTTATGATATTAACCTTATTGGAACTCCAGAAGAACTCCAAAAGGCAAAAAATAGCTTGAAGCAAGAATTTGAAATCGAGGATTTTGGCAGAACTAAGTTTTGTCTTGGTTTACAAATTGAACATCTGGAAAATGGTATATTTATTCATCAATCAAGTTGTCCAATGGTCGTGAAGTTGTTAGATATAAATAAAGATCATTTTCGACCGCAAGAAGATAATGAAGAACTACTCAGTCCTGAAGTACTATATCTCAGTGCAATTGGCGCATTGATATACCTTGCTAATAATACTAGACCTGATATAGCATTTTCTGTGAATTTATTAGCAAGATTTAGTTCTTCCCCCAACACGACGACATTGGAATGGGATTAAACATGTCCTAAGATATCGCCAATGGATAATAGATCTTGGATTATTTTATTCAAATAGAACCAATCCAATGTTGATTGGATATGTTGATGTTGGTTATCTATCCGATCCACATAAAGCACGTTCTCAAACTAGTTATTTATTTACATGTGGTGGTACTGCTATATCATGTCGCTTTACAAAACAATCTATAGCAACTACTTCTTCTAATCATGCTGAAACTATAGCTATTCACGAGACAATCCGAGAATGTGTGTGGTTGAGATCAATGATCCATTATATTCGAGAAAATTGTGGATTACCTTCTGAAAAGGAAATTTCAATACATCTTTATGAAGATAATGCATCTTGTATAGCTCAATTAAGAGGTGGATATATTAAAGAAGATATGACAAAACATATTTCACCGAAATTTTTCTTTACTCACGAACTCCAGAAGAGAGGTGAAATAGATGTGCAACAAATTTGATCATATGATAATCTGGCAGATTTATTCACCAAGGCATTGTCAACTGCTTCATTTGAAAAATTAGTACATAAAATTAGAATGCTTCGGTTGAAAAACATAAAATCATCTTAAAGATGTTATTAAGAAATGGAGTATGTATACTGTACTCTTTTTCCATAACTAAGATTTTTTTCCTACTGAGTTTTTTCTTAGTCAGGTTTTTAATGAGACAGTATTCCCTCTAGAATGGAAAGTGTACTCTTTTCCTTCACTAGGTTTTTGCCCCACAAGATTTTTCCTATAAAGGTTTTTAACGAGGCATTTTTCGAAGTGATTGAAAATGAACATCCAAGAGGGAGTGTTATGAAAATATTAAGTGGTTGTTCATTTTCTTCATTCTATCCATTTATCTTGAAGATAATGCGACTGTTCGTTTTTCTATGGTTATTAATGGATGAGATAAGATAGCATTTATTAAATTCATTTCTTATCCTTTCAGATGATGTATCGAAACCTCTATAAATAGGGATCATATGTAAACAAACGAATAATCAATTAAATTATATCTAAGTGATTCTCTCTTTTCTCTCCTCTTCTAGTATCTTTACTTTACAGTTTTATATTTACTGATTCTATTTTGAATCAAATTCACAATATTTTTAGAATTTTTTTTTTTTTAGTTCAAACCTCATCTTCCTCCTCAATTAAGTGTTCATTTGAATTGAGTAAAAGGAAATAAAACAAGTAAAGTATGATAGAAAGATAATAGAAGAAGAGTAGAGAAAAGGGATGAAATCAGAAACTTGAATTTAAAAGAGTAAATCATATGAAAGAATAATGTTAAAGAATAATTCTATAATTTTTAAAATTATTTTGAGGCAAAAAGTAAAATTTTAAAAGAATTTTTTCAAAAAAATTTAATTTTTCTGAAACAAAAATAATATTTTTAAAAGTATTGGAGGGGCCGACACCCCTCCCCTATCTTCATATCTGGGAGAGGAAATCATTAATTATTTCTAATATTTGGTTAGACATAAAGAAAAAAGAAATGAAATGCTAATTAATATTTAGATAATGGAAGGGAAGAAAAATAAAAAAAATGATACGATTTGGGTTTATATTTTTTTTCTTACTAATTTATATAATACTGTTAAATATTTTATTTATTCATCTTTCATCTTTTCCTTATTCTTCCAAAATAGAGCCTTTCTCTGTTACCCCATAGCCGCCACATCTCCTCTTCCTCTTTTCTTCCATGGCCGCCGCATCTTCTCTCTCTCTTTTCTCTTTTCTTCAATAAGGCGTTAAGCAACCTTTATTGAAGAAAAAGCTCTTGCCTTCAACTCAAACAGAACAAAACTTTCCTGCCAAAACGCAAAGCCGATATCTTTCGTAGCAGCCAAGGATGAGTTCAATCTATTAGGTTCTTCGATTTGTTCATTGTTGAGATCAGAAGCGGGCTTGAACTGCTCTATTCAGTCTTCAGCCGCCTCCAATATTAAACAAAGGGCTACAAAGAAGACAGCAACCGCGTACCTGGGAACATTACACTTGTAAATTTTCTGATAGTTTATGTATTGCAAAGTCGAAGATGTCTATCAGAGTATTGAATCTGAATGCAGAGGTGCTCAACAAATCGGCTGCCCTGCACATGAACATCAATGCTGCAAAGGGCTTGCAAGATGTCCCCAATACCAACTTTGGGCCTAAAGGAACCATTAAAATGTCAGTACTGGTTCTCAAAAAGAAAAGCAGAAGTCATCGAAAAAGCCGACAAGGAAGCAGAAAAACATGAAGCACTGTCAAAAATGGAGAAGAAATCTCAGAGAACAAAACAGCTGAAGTAGAAGAATATGAAAGAGAAAGTTGAATTCTAAACATTTAAACATTTAAAATGATCAAAGTGGCTCTATGATCAAAACAAAAACTATTGTTGATATTCAGAGAATCATGATACTCAGCTGAAATGATGTAAAACACCTTGTATACAACAACCATGACTTGCATAGCAGCATTTGGCAAAGTAAACAACGGGCAAAACAAATTCTCCCAGTTAGTGAAGGATGCATCAGAGGTAGCAGAAGGCTTTGACCCTTCTGATCTATTTCCATCCTACAAATTTCTTCATGTTCTTAGCACTACAATGTCTAAATTGCTGAAGATTCATGGCCAAATAGACGAGATTTTGGAGGAAATGGTTAATGAGCACAAAAAGAATCACACCATATCAAAGAAAGGCAATGGTGAGAATCTTGAAATGATGTAGTGTGATGGGTTTATGTAGAGAATCCTGAAATTTAACCCCAAAAAAAATTATTCAGGTAAGCTCTATCTGAATTCATTAAATTAAGAAATCTCTTGAAAATGGTTCAAATTCAAATAAGATCTATCTAAATTAATTGAATTTAGAGAAGCTTGATATTTAAAATAAAAATATAGATAATGTTGATATTTAAAATAAAAATATAGATAATGTTGATATTTAAAATAAAAAACTCTTGACATTTCCTTTTAAAAAAATTTCATTTAAATTCAATGCGCCACATGTCACAGATGGACGTTGCCACTTGTCAAAATGGGAGCCTTCCGCAACTATATATATATATATATATATATATATATATATATATAATTTTGATTTGACCTAAATAATTATAATAATATTTTATTATAAATAAGTTATCATCTTCTTTTTATTAATTAAAAATATTAATAGTAAAACACATAAATTAGTAAAATTAGTGTTCATTGAATATACTAGTGGACCACTCCTCATTACCGACTTAGATCTTGCTCGATAATTAAATCAAATTTGTTAAATATTTACGAATATATAAATTTTTTAAATAAATTGTTAGTAGGAGGGTTTCAAACAAAGGTTACTCTTAACAAAATAATTTAAATTTTTTTTAATTATAAGTATTATAAGAGTTTTCTCCTACTATGTATTGATAAAGCATATACATTTAAATATTAAAAAAAACACCAATTGACCATATATTTTTATGAACTTTATGTTGGGGATATGCTCTAAAGTCAATTTGTACTTATACTATTGTCGTTATATTTTATATAATAATATGAGGCTTTCCTTTCCATGAATAGTGCATTTTGTTTTGTGGTCATCAAGTACGTGACTTGATAGTAAAACCCAATAATGAATACAATGACAATTCTAAATCTGTCCCTGATCGTTTATTATTATTGGAATAATAATAAATTAATATTAGTATGTTTGTGACTGGATGGCTATATTTTACTAGTCATGGATATTTGTGATATCAAGTCAAAACATAAATAAATGTTAGAGAACATTGTATTGGATATGACCCACTGTAAGAGTACTTCATGGAACATGTCATAAGTACTTTCTAACCATAATAATATTAAAAGTCCTTTAACCTAAATTCATCATAGTTTCCTACTTGATAAATTCTATGTTTTGGCATTGTCTAAAGTTGTCTTTAATTAGATAATAAATTAGACTACTGTTGGATATAGAATAAATCGTGGAGAGGAATATGATTGATTGTGAAGTAATTTGTCCCTCTCAATTATGGGAGAGATATCCATAGGCCCCTTGATAAGTTAGACTGTTAAAATGCATGGCTGTGCTCAAATATATCAATCTAAGACATTGATATCATTTGTTTAAACAGTCTACAAGAAATAATTGATTAAACTTAATAAGGATGACATGCTCCGTGCCTTATGTTTAATCTGGATATCATGTGACAAAATGACTAAATATAAAATTATGGTTTGGTTCAAAGAGATCACCGATCTTCATTTAACCTGAATAGTGATAATGTTTTGCTAGAAACCACTTATAACTTGTGAGCCATTTAAATATGATTTGGGCACACTGCCAGTGTTAAATGAACCTATAGGGTCATACAATAAGCGAACTTATTAGGTTATTTTCTGGTAACCGGATTCGATGAATCTGGAAACATGTCTAAGTTAATCGAATTTAGAAAATCTACCAGATACAATAAATCTAGAAATATGTCCACATTTTATGTATCTGAATGATGTCCAGATTATAAGAATCTGATTCGGTAAATTAATTAGTTAAATTACCAAGATAATGGCAGAATCTTATCGTATCAGTTTTAATTTAATTTGAATTTAAATTAAAATACGATAAGATATTATTAGGGTTGGACTCTAAGAGGTTCGGAGTGGGTTTTTAAGAAAAACCCTAGCCGTCTTCTTGGGTGTGCTAATTCTGTTGTAAAATTCGTGCCTTCATCCACCAGAAAATAAGCCTCTCAAAAAAAAAACCCCTAGGCGCTAGCACTCCCCGGGTGACGAATGAGTTCGTGGTGTGTATCCGATAGAGGACGTTCGCACAACTGCAACGTCTGGTGATCGGTCGAGTTGCACGCACAGCAGCACAATCGGAACTAAAGAATATTGATTACAGATAACATAGGTAAATCTACAAACCTACGATCTTCTTAATCGTTTACTTGGATCCTCGGAAGGGATTCGTGGATGTTTTTCACGTTTAGGAGTCCACAAATTCTAACACTTTACAATATTTGTTGTCATTAATCTAAAAATATAAGTAAAAAAAAGATTAAAAAAAGTATAAGCATAAGTTTTCTTCAGTTTAATAATCAATCTCAACAATAATAAAAATTATAAATCAATTATCTTCTAAATTAATGTGTCTATTTATGTATTTGTACAGGATGGTCCCTTAAGTTGGCTGAAATGATTAGTGTTACGATTTCTACACTGACGTGTAGAAATCACTTTTTACATGGTGTAGAAGTACCAATTTAAAATAATTGGCCGAGAAGTACCAATTTAAAATGTCTAAAAGACCTATTTAGTATCACTTTTTATTTTACTACTCAAGGATTACAATTTCATACCTTCTCCCAACTAGCATTCTTACTATACTTCCATTGTTATTACCATACTTCCATACAAGCAATTGACCCTTAATTTGGAATGAAAAATTCGAAAAAAGAGCTTTCAAGGATGTCAATGTCTCTCCTCCACTATATTCCTCACTAAATGAAATATAAATTTAAAATTTACTACCAAAACCTAATGCTCTGAATATAAAATTAATTTCTTTAGGACTTAGGAGCATCTTCCATGCATTCATTTCTTTTCAGGATTTCTTTACCTATAATGACAGATAAGGCGAGTATTATAAGACACCGATAATATATGCAAATTTTAAACTAATATCTAGTTGAGAAGATGAATTCACATGCAAGTTTTTTCACCTTTTTCGTATTGGTCTTAGTTCTTTTCCTTTTTTTTTCTTGCCTCCACCAAAATTGAGGGATAATAATAAGCAAAACCTATGCAGTAAATGATTATTATCACTTAGTATCCAAACTCTCTCCAAAAATAAATAAATAGGTAAATAAAATTTACATAAATATATTCCCGCAAAAAGAGAAAAAAAAAAGGCCAAAAAGGAAATAAAAGATTACCTTGGGATGCCCGGTATGAATATGAAAATGAAAATTTTGAATATAAATACAAATCAAATATTTATATATGATATCTTGATGTCTTATACGTCAAGAGAAAGAGTTAAATATAACTGATATAATAAATACAAATTACAAAATAATAACGTATCTTTTACGTATCCTATGTTTTTCTAACTCTTTATTTACTTTTCATAAATTATCTTTCTTATAATATATTGTTTCTCTTTTACCGATTGGCTGCCATTATCAATGTAGTGTCCTTCATTTCAGCATCACCTCCACAATCATCTGAGACTTCACAGGTAGAAGGATGAGGCGGCAATTTAAAACCTTGTTGTACATCCTCATCATTTCCAGATGATAGAGGAAGCAGAGATAACTCTTTCCGAAGATCAGATAACGATGCTAGGGTCGATGCAACCACAACAGCAAAGGAATCTCCTAACCTTGACTCAAAAGGCACTTCTTTAATTGATCCAGCAAGGGATTCTGTACTTCTAGTATGCCAACAGAAGGCAAAACACCCGAAGTAGATGCATTTTCATCATTAAGTGGTTGGAAAATCTAATCATATGTTAAGGGAAGGGAACTATCTACCCTTTTCAATAGATTAGTAGTGTCTGGATAAATAAGCAATTCACTAAGACAAATCAAGAGCCCCAAGGAAGAAAATTACAACATAAAATCTAAGAGTTTTTCAAGCTTCCTATCTGTCGAAGCTATAACAGCTAATGCAAGAGCGCCAGTACAATAAATATTAGTAATTGTAGACCATAACATTACATTGAGACAAATTGAATGTTAAAAAACAAAAAAACAAAAAAAAAATTGTCTTGTCCTTTTTTAATTTGATATTACAAAAAAACATAAATAACAAATGTTTCCGTTGGGCGCATTTTTTCATATGACTCTTGTAATTCAAATTAATCAACATAAGTAACAAAAGGATGTAAATACATAGAACTATCTTCCTCTTTTCTGCACATGGCACATGTATGCATGTAATATAGCTCTCAACAGAATGATACATAAGCATGTTCACTAGATGAGCTAAAAACCAACTCATCACCTCCATCAATTGGCACGGTGGAACTCTACGGGTAGATCTTGCTATTAACTTGAATAGAACCTTTTTTTTCCCAGTAATCTCAAGTAATGTGATGGGCCATTGTCATTTAGTCATCTTAACTAAGTAAATAATAATAATAATAATAATAATAATAATAATAATAATAATAATAATAATAATAATAATAATAATAATAATAATGTAATTGACTCTTTATTTACTTTTTATAAATTATCTTTCTCATTTATTTTATAATAGTAGTTATAATAATATTCATATATATATATATATATATATATATATATATATATATATATACTCTCTTCATTTCATATTATTTGGTATTTTTAGTCATTTGCACACAAATATTTTTTAGTTATATTTCAAATTTATCCCTAATAAATATAAGGATGAGTATTTATTTACGAAATTTTTTTATCTTTTTATTAAATATAATTTGACTAAATTTAAAGGTAATATTAAAAAATATTAATGTATAAAAATGTGTAAAGAGCTACATATTATAAAATAAAATACAAAAGTTAAAAAATCAAATAATATAAAACGGATAGAGTGTATATTAAATATTGTTAAACGTCTAATTTATCCATAATGACCAAATCAATCTCAACTATAAAAAGAGTTAAATGGAAGCATTGATTAGATCAACACCATCTATAATAGAATACAAAAGGTTCTAATAGATTTATACCATTAATCGAAGAAGATCAAAAAATAAAAATTATTTTGAAACTTTACTTGGACAATTCACTTCTTTTTTACTTTTAGATATACATTTAGGAGACTATTTATAAAAGTTTAAAAATAAAATATATTTATTTTAAAATTTTTATTTTTATATCACAAATAGGAATTAAAAAAAAAAAAGGATATGCCGGGAGTGGAGAATGCGGTAGTGGGGGACTACGTCTGTAGTTTGCATGCTTTCTCGTTAACGTTGATTTCTTATATCTACGTTTTTGTGCAATCATTCACAATTACGCAAGTCATGATGCAACATCTTTGACGTCACACCTCCCAGCCAGACAGATATGACTTTGATTTACTATAAATTGCCATCTTTTTGACTTTTCCATTCATCCCTTATCTTCTTTTCCTTTTCTTAAATAATCTTTTCATTTATTATTATTTCTTTTTCTTTTCCAATAGCAACAGAACAGAATAGGAGGAGGGGAAGCACATAGAAGTAAAATTAAAAGAGACAATCTATGTCTTATGCTTTTTAGTTATACATCTTTTAATGGGTGTGATATGTTTATTGTGTTTTTTGTAATATAAAATGAAATTTATTATTTAGAATTATAAAAATTCATAACTATACTTGAATTATTAATATACATAAAAAAAAGACTTCCCAAATTATTTAAGGGTAAAGAATCCCCAACTCTTTGCTGGCTCTATACTTCATATTGTGCAATTAGATTAACTCCTTGGCATGAAATTCGTTCTTGTAATCCCAAAATTTCACTGTGCAAGAGTTGATTATTACTATTAGTATAGTTTGAGATAAGAGCAAGATCAATCAAAGTTTCTCAATGATGCAAATAAATTCTAGTTAAATGTAAGGACTAATGATGAATTTTGAGTTTAATTCGTATCCCCATTTCCTGATGTATTAGAAAATAAATAATTAAGCATAAAATGGCAGTTGCAAAGGAGTAATAAATAACTTGACTTCCTACATCGCTTGCATTGCATTCATCAAATGAAGAATTCAACAGACCTTCAACAACAACAGTGTAAATACCTTTCCAAGACAAACCAAAGATGCCAACACAAGCAAAGGAATCCAAAGAAAATGTTTTACAAACTTTGATTTCTCATATAAATTGCATTGCTCCAATCTAACAGTCCGAAAAGACCATATAATACAATAAATACTTGTGATGATATAGTATGGTAACAACAAATGCAAAGAAAATGTTTTACAAAAAAAAGTAGTAACAAACAGGAACTCGATAATCTACTCCAATATACATGCGCAGAACCTGTCCTTTATTATCAAATGCCAATGAAATCAAATAAGGTTTTGGAGATTGATTGCCAAGTGAACAACTTAGCTTAGATCAGATTGATGGTGAACGATACATAAGGATGTGCATCTGCATCGCCTCCATAAGCACTCGCCGGTCCTTCATCCTCAATTTTCCAATATGTGCTGTGGTTGGAGATGGAAAAAGGAAATAACGTATTCCATCAGTCAAAAAGTACGATTGAAAACCAATATTAGGTGACCAGAACATAAAATATTGGCCCAACCAATTCTTTTGTGTCTTGGGGAGGAAAGAATAAAATGAAAGAAAATCCGTGAAGAATTTCAGCCCCAAGACTAGATTACTTAAGCACTAACTAATATTTCCCTTTACATCTTTTATATATCAAGGGGATTATTTAGGAATTTTCCCAGTTATATTAAGTTACATTTTCAAATGCCTAAGTTGCACAGATTACATAATGATAAACACATTACCCTAGAAGGAAAGGCTCAAAAAGAGACTAGGTAAAAAATACTGTATAAGTGATATGTAGATTTTCCTTTTATATGAAATGCTGTTCTGAGACAAGGATATAAAGAAGTCCCATGTTGCCTAAATAGTCATTAACATGCACCAACATAACATAAGCCTGAAAAGAGCTAGTGAAAGATTAAGATATTGCCAGTACCTGTTTGAACTGTCGCACAATCCCTCTAATATGGACCGAACTTTCTTCTCACTTTTCACAGAGGGTGACAATACAACAGACTGAAACATCAATTTTTAAAGGAAATATATATAAGCCAAAAAATTTAACCAACTAGAAAAACAAATTAAGAGAAAAGCAGGTCAGAAGGAAACTATAGGAAGACCAAGACATAGTTCAATTACCAAGAAAGAAGGTGGTAGACCGTATCTCAGAATGCTCTCTGCAAAAACACGCACGGCACAAAAATGCATCCAGGAGCTGAAAACCTGTAGAAACATAGGCAATACAGATGTCAAAGTTGAATAACCAATTATAGCATGGAATTCCATGCAGGCAAAAACAAACAAAAACTTCGAAGTGAGACATTTAACTTAAGCAGCCGCCATAAGGAGTTAAGGACAACAAAATCTGAAGATCATCATAATCGTCAATATTCTTTGCATATTTTTTCATTTGTTAAGCAGAAACTTCTAACAAATGTGCACATTTTAGTACAATTTTCTGAGATATTTTAGATGGCACAGAAGAAAAACACTGTACAAATGGTGGGGGTGGGCGTGCATTCATTATGAGCATTGTCAATTTGCATATTCTAAAACAATTTTGAAAGAGATGGCAAAGCTCTTGGTAATCAATTCATGGGCAAATTCAAATATGAAAGGCACTACTAATTTCAGTGTGTCGAGATCTAAAAACTAAGTATTCAAATGTGCTTTATACCGTATATAAACTATAGACAGTTATCCTATCCATAAAAATGATTGGATGTGTGCAACATACTGAACTCGACTGTCTCTCGGACTCAATTTGATTGGATAAGGCACCAATGCAAATGAGGGTGGAGCTTCAGTGGAAGCAGATATGCGACCAACTTATTCTTTTATCCCGATTCCTACATCGATGACTTTGTGTTCGGCACCCTTCATTCCATCCAAATTAAGGTTATCGAAGTAAGTAGCATGCTCTATATCTGTGTACACAAGCTAGGAAAAGAGCTTCTTTTCTGATCTACGAATTCTGCATGTCTGTTTTGTTTAAAAAATTGTTTAGAAATGCGCTTCTTCCAGGGCACAGGGTAACAAAGGAGATGTAAAAAGGTTCCCTATTTGCATTGGTGCCTTATCTGATCAACTCCAGTCCAAGAGACATAGTTGAGTTCATTTGCACAGTTGAGTTCATTTGCATAGTCAAGTTTAGTTTTATCAACCCTTTGTGTTCGGCACCCTTCATTCCATCCGAATTAAGATTATCGAAGTAAATAGTTTGCTCTATATCTATGTATGCAAGCTAGGAAAAGAGCTTCTTTTCTGATCTACGAATTCCATGTCTGTTTTGTTTAAAAAATAGTTTAGAAATGCGCTTCTTCCGGGGCACAGGGTAACAAAGGAGATGTAACAAGGTTCCCTATTTGCATTGGTGCCTTATCTGATCAACTCCAGCCCAAGAGACATAGCTGAGTTCTGTTGCATAGTCGAGTTTAGTTTTATCAACCTAATCCCCACACACACAGAATGGCAGTATTTCGAACCCAGAAGAAAAATGCATAATAACCCTATCAAAAAATAAACCATAAGCATCCATGTAATTTGTCAAAAGACAGGATCTATGCCAGCAGAGCCCGTTATTGTTTGCTTTTAATAAGCTGTTTCAGCTAGTTAAATTTAGAATTTGTTTCGAGGTTTCCCCATGTGCATTATTCCATCCAATCCAATCTTACATTAAAAATCACTGAAAAAGATATTCCCGAAAAAGCAATCCAGGTGAACTTTCTCATAGATACTTTTACTCACCAAAGTTGTAACAAAAGAATTGTTGCAATTACCAAATTTTTATAAATAAAGAGTAGTCTTAATTTTTCAAAATGCTTTTACAGTAATCATTTACATTTCACCAACTTCACGATAGCCATAAGCCAAATAGGACCACCCTACGATCTTTAAAAGAATGTTAACTGAGAAACAAAAAGGAAAAGATTTCAAAAACAAAAAAATCACATTATACCTTTTGGTAAATTAATATACCTTTAAGGATTTATAATTCCCTACAATTGGAAAATCTCTCCAACACTCCCCCATCCCTCGCCTCCTGCCCCCAAAAAGTTAAAAAGAAGATGAAATTGCCTGGGAGGCTCCTGCATCATCTTTAAACTCCAAAAGTGCCCCTTTTGTGTGCTTCTGTAGTGACTTTAATATGAAAGTGTTAAACAAATCAACCAAAATCTTCCCTTTCAGTCAATTAACTCAACTTTAGCCCTAAAACTTAGAGATATGTTCACCCAGAGATTGGGTAAAAACCGTCTGTTCTTTTTCATGAGTAAATATTTCCCAAAAGTGTACCAAAGAGTCGCAACCCAACGTATACTACAGACGTGGACAGATATCCTGTAATCTAATCTTCCATCCAGAAGAAACCCATACCAAACCCCAAAAAAACCAAAGACATCAAAACAGGAATAACTAAAAACAAATAAAATTCAAAAAAGACCTCCTCTACCATGATTTTGGTCACCTTACAACAACTGCCCCTCCTTTGACCCCTTTTCACAGATAGTTTATTAGTTTCACTAGGCTCCAAAGCTTGTTTGCCAGACGTTAATTTTCTGCTATTTACTTTCATTACTTTACTCCCTCTATTGCATTCCAAACAAAGTGAATTCATATGTGAACACTTCTAAGAGATCTCCTCCCTCATCCTAGTGCATATAAAAATTCTAGTTGCCACTGGGGTCCCACAGCTATCCTTACTCCTTGTTCACTGGTTCTACAAAAACATTCAACTCCTTCTCACAAGGGTATCCCATTTCTCTTGGCTATCTCATACCTGCAACCCAACTTATAGTAGCCAGCATTTCTTGCTCTGAAGTACAGTCCACTTGTGTTTCCCAAAAATATGGGATTAGTAGGATAGCTTAATCAAAGCACGTTTTAGTCTTTAAATTAAGTCTTAATTGTGCTACATATCTGAATGAATGCATCATCACCCACCCAAAGAGCTTCAAATTCATATCCATATTTCTGAGAAAGAAAACCCAAAAATTCTTCTTTTAATTGCTTCCTCCATAAATTTTGGCAATTAAAAAAAAACTCATAAAAAATGCACTGGTAGTATACCCCTGATTGATTACCATGATCGATTTACATGCAGGGCACGTTGACAGCAAACTATTGGTTTCATTTTGAACATTGACATGTATAATCCTGAAAACAATTCAAGAGGAAACTTTCCAAATGCCAGTAAAGAGTGCATCAGTCAGATGATTAATGCAACAAAGTTACTAAGAAATCCAAATGACCTTAAATGTATCCCTTGATTGATATGAATTCTATATTTTTGAAATTTAAGCAGCAAACTAATCCATACCAAGGAGGAATATCCAGTTTGAATGACCAAGTTCACATTATGCCAGTTGCAAAATGCTCAATATGTGGCTAATCATGATACCAGAACTGCTATAGTTTCCCAGGAAGTAATTTACCTCCCCATAACTGGTATAGCACCACTGAAGAAGACTGCTTCTGAATCTTTCCTGGTCTTGCATTAGTTTTTCCAGCTCATGCTTCCGACTCTCTTGTGTTTCTGGATTATATTCAAACTCACGAATCTGATCATTGTTAGAAATAAAACATTCATAAGATGAGGTCTTCCAGCAGATTGATCAATCTGAGCATGATATGATGCAGAAGTAAATACTCAAGAACGGAGAACTCACTTGATAACTTCTTTCCCGTGCTTTTGCTCTAAAATTGTCAGCATCACGACTGAATAAAACCACTGTATAAAGAGCATATTCGTTGTCCTCATATAGCTTCTTAGAGGATCTTGGGACCTAACCGTTATTAGTTAAATAAAAAGTTGAAGCAACATACCGAAAACAGGCAGAAAGAATGAAAGAAACATATACATGATGCCATTTAGCAAGCAATGTCTCAACTTCTATTGTTTAATGGAAGGGGTGCGAATTGTACCAACAAGACCTCATGAAACAATGTAAACCACATTTGATCCCAATATACTATGTTACAACAGCAGACTACCATCTATACAGCATATTGAAACAGATATATGAATAATGAAACAATGTGATAAGATAAGCCTAATCAGAGTACTTACCACATAGGTTGTGAGTGTCTCATAGCTTGCTAGCCAGTCCTTCTGTGAATACTTGGGAACAATAGCAAGTAAAGTTGTCAAGTGTTCTGAAGTGATAATATCTTCAGGCTTCACCAAATTGGACAGATCACGCACTGCTAAGCTGAAAAGATTGTATTTTAAATGACATTCAATCACATGCTCTCTATAATCTATGTGCTTCTTAGAACAGCTGATGAAACAAAACTTCACTTGACATCTTGTTGCAAGTTTCTATTGATACAAAAGAAACATCGGAACATGAAATACCTTCCTGTTTGTTTTCTGTTAATAACATTCAGTTGACTACGCACATTGTTGTACTCAGCAATACGAACCTATCACAGAAAACCAGAGGTTGGTTAACATTAAAAAAAATGGAGAAAACAACTATTGAGTTTGTAAACTACACCACTATTAGCAATATGGCAGGTATCCAGTAAAAAGGTAGAAAGCACAAAGAAACAAGAGTATAAACATTCTCAGTGACGGTTTGACTGCAACGAATCAGATCGGAGCACATCAATATCAGCCAAAAATAAGGAAAACAGTTGCATCTAGCACAATCATATTTCAGCTTGTGCATTATGTACACGCACTAGACTATCCTGAAAATAACCCTAACTACAAAAGAACTCGGCAGGTTGAAAACCAGATAGGTGACAGAGACAAGTGGCAGCATCCAGTTAAAGTTTATAAGAGGAGGGGAAAAGGTGATTTTAAAGGCCAAACCTTAATTTGGCACACCTTAGATGATGGACAGCTCATATGGGAGTAATGAGTCTTTCTTTTTAGAAATAAACCTTTCCTTTAGATTGTTGTTTTATGAGTTTTAGAATTAAGAGTATTTTGGTAACTAGTGGGTTTGGAGAAATTTCCTAAAGTTTAAATTTCTGTTTAGTAGGATTTCTTAAAGTTTAAATTTCTGTTTAGTAGGATTCCTAAATTGGCTGGTTTCCTAAGGAGTCTAGCCCTAATTAGTTTAGAATTTTTTGGGTCTATAAATAGAGAAGTTCTCTCTTACCTATGTATGCTTTCTTTATTCAAATTAATAAGAGTCACAGAGGGTTTCTGTAATTTCTAGTTGTGTGATGCAACCAAGCCCTAAGGTGTGACGCCTTAAGGTCCTAGGTGTGACGCCTAGGGTTTCTCCTTCTTCTCTTAGTGTGCTGCTACGCATTGGTAAACAATTTCTTTACTGGAATTCTGAAATTTCAGCAACTAGTCCTAGCTGTTCTAGTTTTCAGAAATTACTTGGACTGCCTAAAGGCTGTCCTGCATCAGTTTGGCATCAGAGCGGTTCTCGATTTTCTTTCCTTCGTAGAAGTTTTCATCCTTAGTAGTTGAGAGAGAGAGAGAGAGAGAGAGAGAGAATCAGTTTCTTCATCAAAGATCCAAAATTTCCTTCCGCTGTCCCAAGAATCCCTATCCTATGGCGACTAGGAGTGGGAAAAACTACCAGCCAAGATATACGGACAAGGAATGTGAGGAGTTAATCTATTTAAACATGGAGAGAGTTGATGCCTTGGAAGCCCAAATCAAAGAACTACTGGCTTATCAGGTTGGAACCAAGGGTACTGCAGCCATAAGCTCAGAAGCAGCCCGCAGTGGACCTAAGAGCAATGGAAAAGATGTTGCGGATGTTGTAGATTCTCAAAATTCAGGTCCTTCACAGCCTGAAATTATTGAACATAGGGCTGCTCAACTCATGGCCAAGCCACACGATACTCTTCTAGGTATGGCTCATGATATTCTTGAGGATGGAAGATATAGTAAAACTGATGTCTATGATGCAGCGGGGGACACTACCAAAAAACTGCTGATTGATGTTCCAGATTTTGATGGAAGAATTGACCCTCAGGCCTTTTGTGATTGGCTTGCTACACTAGAAAAGTTCTTTGATTGGTATGATATGTCTGATGAGAGGAAAGTTAGATATGCCATAATGAAACTTATCGGGCAAGTTCAAATTTAGTGGACGGGTAAGGAGTATGATTTACAACTTGATGGTAATACACGGGTAACATGGGAAGAGCTAAAGTTGGAACTCAAACGAAAGTACCTGCCTCGATACTACCAACAAGACCTCTTTGATGAACTCACTAACTTGAGACAAGGAACCATGACCGTAGCTGAATACATGAATAAGTTTGAAGAGCTGAACATTCGTTGCAGGGGTAGGGAGGATCCTCAGCACACTTTGTCTCGGTTTAAACAAGGATTGAGACCAGAAATTCGTAACCAAATGATGACCTATCCTGTGAACACAGTAGATGAAGCATTCCAGTTTGCACAAAGGATTGAAAGAAGCTCAAAACAAACAGCTAGGAGGTTCCCTTTTCAAGCCGGGGAGACAGTTACAACCAGAAAATTCCCTTCTAATGCACGAGGCGCTAAATCAGCAGCTACGTCAGCCTATAACAAGCCTAATAATGCTAGGAGTAAGGTTCCTATGGCAGAAACTAGGAGGCAAGATACCAGTCATGAATGTTTCAGTTGTGGACAAAGGGGGCATTATGTATGGGAATGCCCCAAGAAGAAAAATCTGCACATAGGGATAGAATCCATTGGGGATGAAGAACCTGAGGACAAAGAAGAAAAGGAATCTGATTACCTCGATGGACTAGCGGGCCTTGAAATTGATGATCTGGATTACCAGATTTTTCCAAGTTATTTGAGGTGGCTTGTGATGCTTCAAACGTTGGAATCGGAGGAGTACTTAGTCAAGAGGGTCACCCTATGGCTTACTTCAGTGAAAAACTGAATGAAGCTAAACAGAAATATTCCACCAACGACAACGAGCTTTATGCAGTGGTTCAATCCATTCGTCGTTGGCACCATACTTGGTTTTTAAGGAGTTTGTGTTGTAGTCTGACCATGAACCTCTCAAGTACACAAATTCCCAGAAAAAGTTAAGTTTCAGGCATGGGGAAATGGGTCTCATTTTTGCAGCAGTACACTTTTGTATTAAGGCATAAAGCTGGCATGGAAAATAAGGTAGCAGATGCCTTAAGTCATGTGGAGCATGTTCTTACTTCAATGGCTGTTCAGGTTCCAGGTTTTGACTTAATTAAGCGAGACTATGCAGATTGTAAAGATTTCCAGGTCATTTATGCTGACATAATGGCTGGACAGCAAGCTGATTATCCAGGTTTCACAGTGATTGACGGATATCTCTTCAAGGGAACACAACTTTGCTTGCCTAACACTTCCCTAAGGCAGCAAATGATATGGGAATTGCATAGTGGAGGAGCTGCTGGTCACTTTGGGCATGATAAGACAATTGCTGTGATGGAAGATCGTTTCTATTGGCCTAGTATAAAGAGGGATGTTGCAAAGACGGTTTCCCAGTGTCGAGTTTGCCAACTAGGTAAAGGAAGAAAGCAAAACACTGGTCTCTACACACCTTTACCCACCCACATGCACCATGGCAAGATCTAAGTATGGACTTTGTCCTAGGACTGCCAAAGACATTTCGAGGGCATGATTCAATTGGTTGATTGGCTTTCTAAGATGGCTCACTTCTTAGCATGTTCTAAGACCAATAATGCAGTTCATATTGCAAGGATATTCTTTAAAGAAGTGGTGAGACTACATGGACTGCCACAAACTATTGTTTCTGATAGGGATGCGAAGTTTGTGAGTTACTTTTGGCGAACTTTGTGGGGTTTGCTGAATACAAGGCTGAAATTTTCGTCTAGTATGCATCCACAAACAGATGGCCAAACGGAAGTTGTTAACCGCAGCCTTGGAAATCTGCTACGTTGTTTGGTTGGTGAGCATCTCTCTAATTGGGATCGTGTGCTACCCGTGGCAGAATTTGCTTACAACAGTTCCATTAATAAGACTACTGGACGTAGTCCTTTTGAGGTGGTGCTAGGAATGAATCCTTGGAAACCGATAGATTTAGTACCTCTACCTGTGCATGTTCGACCTAGTGTTAAAGCTGAAGCTTTCTCTAAGCATATTCTAGAGATTCATGATGGTGTGCGACGTCGAATTGCTATGAGTAATGAAATGTACAAGGCACATGCTGATTTGAAGAGAAGATTTGCTGAATTTCAAGAAGGAGACTTGGTCATGGTAAGAATTCGACCAGAATGTTATCCTAAGGGAGTTTACAAGAAACTTCATGCTAAAAGCGCAGGACCATACAAGATTTTGAAGAAAATCAGCTCTAATGCTTATGTTCTTGAGCTGCCATCTGACATAGGTATCAACAATATCTTCAACATTGAAGATGTGACTGCACACGCTGGACATGATGACGATTCAGTTGCAGGAAAATCCACAGCAACTCTGACACAAGTAACTACTGCAACTGAGGAAATTGAAGATGTGCTTGATGAACAGCTGGTGTCCACTAGAAATGGAGGATATCAGAAATATCTTGTCAAATGGAAAGGGCGTCCAATGAGTGATTGTACTTGGGTAACTGATCACGATTTTCAGCACATTGATTGTGACCTCCACGAAAGGTATCATGCTTTTAAGTCGCCGGGGACGAGTTCTTTCAAGCCGGGGAGAATTGATAGAGACAAGTGGCAGCATCCAGTTAAAGTTTATAAGAGGAGGGAAAAAGGTGATTCTAAAGGCCAAACCTTAATTTGGCACACCTTAGATATGGACAGCTCATATAGGAGTAATGAGTCTTTCTTTTTAGTAATGAGTCTTTCTTCTAGATTGTTGTTTTATGAGTTTTAGAATTAAGAGTATTTTGGTAACTAGTGGGTTTGGAGAAGCTTTCTAAAGTTTAAATTTCTGTTTAGTAGGATTTCTTAAAGGCCAAACCTTAATTTGGCACACCTTAGATGATGAACAGCTCATATGGGAGTAATGAGTCTTTTTTTTAAGTAATAAGTCTTTCTTTTAGATTGTTGTTTTATGAGTTTTAGAATTAAGAGTATTTTGGTAACTAGTGGGTTTGGAAAAGTTTCCTAAAGTTTAAATTTCTATTTAGTAGGATTTCTTAAAGTTTAAATTTCTGTTTAGTAGGATTCCTAGATTGGCTGGTTTCCTAAGGAGTCTAGTCCTAGTTAGTTTAGAAGTTTTTGGGTCTATAAATAGAGAAGTTCTCTATTACCTATGTATGCTTTCTTTATTCAAATTAATAAGAGTCACAGAGAGTTTCAGTAATTTCTGGTTGTGTGATGCAACCAAGCCCTAAGGTGTGACGCCTTAAGGTCCTAGATGTGATGCCTAGGGCTTCTCCTTCTTCTCTTAGTGTGCTGCTACGCGTTCGTAAAAAATTTCTTTACTGGAATTCTGAAATTTCAGCAACTAGTCCTAGCTGTTCTAGTTTTCAGAAATTACTTGGACTGTCTAAAGACTGTCCTGCATCAATAGGACACAACAGATGTCAAAACTGAAACTCTCAATGCCATTAGCTTTACAACTTGTAAACTTCAATAAAAGTCATAGGATTCCAACCGCAGAAAGCCTCCACTGCAATGAACCCCAACTAGCTAAGAGAAATACTTACAAGATAACACAACCAGTAATCTGTGAAAATAACTAAAGGGTAACCTTTTGAACTTACTCCTCCTAACTACTAATATATCAAGGTGGAAACAGAAGACTTTCAAAACACAAGTCATGTATGTGCTTAACCAGTCAAACAAAAACCATAACTACTGCCTAAAAAATGATTTGTTGATTCGGAAAAGAAATAAAGGAAGAAGCTAAAGATAACTGGTAAAACATAGGGGAAGGGGGAGTGTGAATGAACATTCACTACATGGATTTATGAATTCTTTTCAGAACAGAACATATAATTTGCATATAAATGTCTAACACGATGTCAATACACTTGATCTATGCAGTGAAAGACTGAAGTGTTGCAACGAATTTCATCAGAAGAAAAGGAAAAAATTGCACATCTCGTGCTGCTAAGAACACCTAATCCGTTGCATATAAAACTACCAAAAACCAAGCAAGTTATGTGGAATCTCATGTCCTCTATTTGGAGATATAAAAGTACCGCTTACTGAACAGGGCAAGATGGGAACAATTCATTACATTTTTAAGTTTTTGCAAAATTTCCAAGAACGGGAGAAGTTTAGTTCCTTAACTTGGGAGTTTAGGGACATAAGGTTTCTTAACGCAGGTATCTCTAATTGAACAGCCCATGCTAACTAAGGCAAACTAGAATAGTTGACACAGTGACTACGAAATTAGCTTGTGGATGTACATAGATCATAGAATACACAAAGCATTCTATTTTTCTTGATCTTTTATTTTGCCATGAATAGTTTACAATGGAGAAAGTTCAGAACACACTAAAGTCAAATCTAGACAGAATCTTTCTTTTTTCCATAGTAACTCTGTGAAAGAAACCAACTTGAACAGAAATCCACTGAACACACACAAAATCGTGCATCAAGATCTTTTTCACTCTGCCATTTTTTGTTAATGGTTTGATTCTCTGACCATACATGGAAACATATAACTGAAAATACCTTAAGGTCATCTTCAATCTTGGCAATTTGAGTATGAATTCCATCGACTATCTCTCTAAGGGGTGACATTGTAGGATACTTTGCTTCGTCCCATACAAACCTACCAAACAGACAAACAATGACAAAAAGTAAAAAAATTCAAACTTCAGAACAAAACCATTAAAAATTATTAAAAATGGTATCCCAAAATTACCTAGTGAGGTATGAATCAACAGGAACCCCATCGACGGTAAGAGAGCTACTGACTACACCCGAAACTCTCTCCAATTCCTCAATCTGACGACGTATCTTCTGGGACACTCCTTCAATGAAGTTGTTCGACTGTCAAATTTATTAATTTCACACATCAAGTTAATCCAATTTCCAGCCATCCCTATCACAATGTGTCAAAATTTGCTTTTCGGGACTTAAGAACAAAAAAAAGATCACCTTCAAAAGATCATCACTAAGTGCTAACAGCGAGTCCAGCGTTCCCACACGAAGATTAGGAATGTTAAACTACATAGAAATTTCAATTTGATTCAGTGAAGTTCGGCCACTGCGATCCGCAAAATTAAATTGGCAATAATAGATCTATAAACATGCACATTACAGACAGATATCGATCAAACAAAACATCCAAATCACAGATTAAACTGAAAATTAAGAAACCATTACTCTGTAGAGTGGGGTATCGAAGGAATGCCTGGAGATGGATTCCTGAAGGCGACTCCATAGGGAAGAGTGGGAGTTGCTTTGGACGGGGAGAGAGACTATCCAGTACCGAGTCGCCATGGCACTCAGCTGATTCGGCTCTGCAATTCAGTTCAATGATGGGACGAAGATATTCTTCTGCAGTAGCCTATACATACACAAATCTTATACACTATTTATATAACTCGACATTGAGGAGAGGGAAGATGGGGGAGGGGAAGGTAAATCAAACCAGCATATTTTTACTCCTTTTGCAAGGTAAATCACGTGCAAGAAAATACCCCAACAAATAAATTTATTAAAAAAGTAACTAATCTAAAAAATAAGTATTATTTTGTATTCTATAAAGAATTAAATATTATAATCTAAAAACAAAATTGTTAATATTTCACTGTGCATTATGTCTATGTTACAATAAAAAAAAGTCTAAGATAATATTCTTTAAGAAAATTTGTAAAAAATGTACTTTAGACTAAAAAAATATAATTCTAATCTAAATAAACATAAAAATAATTAATCATAAAAATAATTTTACAGTCCAGAAAGTATTTTACAGTCATTATGAGAAGGTAAAATTAATTTAACAATTAATTAATTAATTTTACAGTCATTAATTAAACATTAATTTTAAAATTAAATTTGCCTAATTAATTTGTACCTAATTTTACAATTAATTGTAAATACAGTTTCACCTCATTGTAAAAATAAAAAAAAAAAATTACCCTTCAAAAATATGACAAAAATGGCAACAAGGACCATTTTAGGATTCCCACCAAAAAAAAAAAAAAAGTTTATCGAAGGTAGATTATAAATGTTTGAAAATGAAAACAGTATATTTTAAATTTTTTATTAAAAAATAATTACCTTTAAATAAATTTATTGTGGACATAATTGTTTTTTTATTATTTTCTGAAATAATTACACACTTACAAATCACAAACGCATTCTCACTCTTAGATCAACTCTTCAATTACACTAGTAGAGCATTGAAATTTAATATTAAATTTTAGAACAAATAATAAAAAAAAAAGGAGAGTCTTCAGAATTATTTCTTCTTTTTTTTTTTTTGTTTCTTATACGGTAGAAGTTACAATTTAAGTATATGAATATCAACTCGTTGTATCTATAATTGTTATAGTATTTGTTGGAAACAATTTAAAGTTAAATTCTTTTTAAGTGAAAATTATATTCACAATTAAATTTCGTAAATAAAATAGATACAAATTTGTATTGAGCATTTGAACTTCATAATAAAAATTGTTTCTAATTAAAATTTTGTGGCCTTGATTATGTAAAAAATAAATAAATAAGATTCTATAATTTTATTTTTTTTTTTTTTTGCCTGAAGTCGTATTTTTAAGATCCTATAACATACTTTTTTCTGTCTGAAATTGTATCTTTACCTTTTTATTATATAAAAAATGAAAATATACTCTCGTAAAATAAATATATAGTTCGACTACTATCTTTTCTAATTGATAAGAATAATGTAATAATTTATTTAAATATTTTTTAAAATTTTCATGTCAAATTAAAATAAAATATTTAAATTTTAAAAAATAAAAATAAAATAATAGATCTAAAATGGGTCAACTATATAGTTTACAATATATGATTTTTCTAGGAAAGATTAGTAATTAGTTGTGATGAACCACAACTTGTTTATTTGGCAACTATAGTTCGAACCTAATTCCCTTTTTGAAATGTCTGATTCATGAATGCCATACAAGCAGTTGACTAAAGGAAAAAAAAAAAGAAGGTTATTTTAATTTTTTTTTAGAATCTTAATTGATTAAATAATTAATTAAATTAATTAATAGTAAGGTATACATGTATTTCATATTAATACATTAAATCGTAAGAATATTTGAGATTTCAAATGAAAGTTATCTAAATTAATTGAATTTTTAGAATATGCTTTGGAAAATGAATATTATGTGAATTTCATTTAAAATTGTAATTAATTAAGTAAATAATTAAATTAACTAATAAGATATTCTTATATTTAATATTTATATATTAAATCTTAGTAGTTTAATAACACCGTACAATGATTGAGTTCAAGATTTTTTTAATATTTCTAGTGATGGAATTATATTTTTCGAATCAAGGGCTGAGTATTAAATTATTAGACTAGTGAATATATATATATATATATATATATATATATATATATATATATATAATATTCATACTACGACATGTGATGGTATTAAATTTAAATGGAGTTTTTTTTTTAAATGAAGGTTATTTTAATTTTTTTTAGAATCTTAATTGATTAAATAATTAATTGAATTAATTAATAGTAAGATATACATGTATTTCATATTAATACATTAAATCGTAAGAATATTTGAGATTTCAAATGAAAGTTATCTAAATTAATTGAATTTTTAGAATATGCTTTCTTGAGGGAAAATGAATGTTATGTGAATTTCATTCAAAATTGTAATTAATTAAGTAAATAATTAAATTAACTAATAAGATATTCTTATATTTAATATTTATATATTAAATCTTAGTAATTTAACAACACCGTACAATGCACACGGTATCAAACTAGTTATTAAGGAAGTTCGAATGAATATCTCGGCTAATGGGATATCTATATGTGTAATTAATACTCATTCCGTTCTACATTATCTGTCAAATTTAACCGATTATATAGGGATTAAAAAAAGTAAGTTTTTTACTCTCTCCGTCCCATTTTATTTGTCCATTTTAACCGATTCCCAAGTTTTAAAAAAAATAAAAAATTTTGATTAATTAATCAACATTTTTCATTTTACCCTCAAATAATCTCTCTATTTATTAATGAGTAATCAAATTCTAAAGCTTTATATGTTATAAGCATATTTAATTTACTCTCATTTTCCATTACAAAATGTACAATGCTCATTGTATTAAATATGGGTATTTGTGAAAAAATAATAATTAATATAGTATAGATTTGCTAATGGAACAGATAAATTAGGACAAAAATCTTAGTTAAAATGGACAAATAAAATTAGATGGATGGAGTAGTTATCTAAACCTTCTCTCCTATTTTTACCCTTAAAATTCAATAATAAATATCTCTCTTTATATTAAGAAATATACAAACTTCAAAATTTTGATATAATTTCAAATTACTTCTCTATCATAAGTATTTAATTCTCGTTAGAAAATAAGTCAAAATATTATTTCTTGAAAATTAACTAGATGAGTATAAATAAAAGAACTCGTAAAATGAGTTTTTGACTACTCCCTCCATCCTAAAAAGGATATCAAAAATTTCTATTTTTGTTATACCAAAATAATTGTCAATTTTACAAATCAAGAATGCATTTATTACATATATTCCTAATTTACCCCTCATTCAACTACGCAATAAATATGTGTGTATTCCCAATCTAATTAATAAATGTTTACTTTTCTTCAAGAATATAATAGTTTTTTCTACTATAATTATATAAGTTTTAACAATTCCTTAATTTGTGTGTCATTTGTTAAATTGACATCATTTTTAGGATAGAGAGTATATTTTAATATGTTTGAGAAATAGAATGCATTTAAATATAGATAAATTTAGAATATTAAACCTTGGTTTTTTAAAAGAACAAATAATTTGAGACAAAGATTAAATTAGAAAGTAAACTAATAATTTGGGACAAATGAAGTAAGTGTTATAATACCTTGTTTGGATCAAGGGAAATGGAGAAATATGAAATGAGAGAAAAATAGGGGTTTTAAAATTTTAATTTTAGGTATTTATATTTTGTTAACAACCCGTGCAATACAAAGACATCAAACTAATTATTAAATTTAATAAAATTCAATTGAATATCTCAGCTAACGAAATATTTATATGTTTAATTAATAAGTTTTATAATTGCTTTTTTGGATTGAGGGAAATCGACGTAAACAAAATTAGAGAAAATGGGGGCGTTTGATTTTAGGTATTTAGATTATTTTTTAAGGAAATAAAGGAAGTGAATTTGAGAGAAGCAAGGGTAGAAATAGAAGGAAACAAAAATCTCATGCACACTATGTTTCATTCACAAGAGAGGAAGAAGAGGTGGAGGGAAAGTTTTACTTCTATTAAAAAGTGTAAATATAATTTACTTCTGTTTTATTTTATTGGAGTAAAAGAAAAGTAAATGATAAATATTATCTTAATTTACATTCTAATTTCTTTAAATTTGGACGAAGTGTCTTTATATCTTGAAAGAAGAGCTATATCCCTTCTCTTTTTCCTCAATTTTTCCACCCTAACCAACACATATTATTAATAAAAATTGTTAAATAGTTTAAAATATCTCTAATAAAAAAATAGAAAATTTTGACCAAAAGCAAGATAACAAATTAATAAACAGAGGAAGGGAGCAATAAGTAACGTAGTTTCCTTTGGAATGGGTTCTATATGGACTGCATGACAAATGCTGACATTTTTCAACTCGAATTCAAAGTACAAATATTATAAAATATAAAGTATAATATGTGCGAGTATTTAAAAAAAAAAAAATCATACCGCACTTGATTCATTTGTCCACTTACACAAAGGCGCAAAAAAAAAAAAAAAGAAAAAGAAAAAATGTCTTTTCACCTCTAAACTGTTATTGCATTCATATAAATATATTACCTCTTATTATTCAAATATATATTAAATATATAAATCAAATATGTATGCTTAATAATTTATAAATTATATACGTGCAATAAGCATAACGATTTAAATATATATTGAGTATATATTTTGATTTTTTTTTAATTTGTCTGTAAAAAGGCAAAATCCATCGCCCACAATGCCTCACATTCAACTTCAAAGTGTGTGAAAGTTTAAATTACAGTGACTCAACAATTCTTAGACAGAAGGTGATCGGTGCCCACAAGGACTCACTCCGGGTGAAAATCTCACATTACGGTCGAAATTCGAACCTTATACCTTACTCATAAATCTACTACCCAAGAACCAACTGAACTACAAATCTACTACCCTCTCTCTTTTCAATATTTGGGGTTGGGTTGGGATACTATACTTGATCCTCTTGCACATCTAGTTACTGTAGAGGACCAAGGTTCTTGTTTCAAAAGTTAAAAATAAAATAAAAATTTACCACATAGTTTCTTTATATTTTTTAATTAAAAGTTTTTTTAAACGATTTTAGAATTTTCATAATTTAATCGTAGTTTTTAAAAGTTAAAAAATTTTAAAAACAACATTCAAATTATATTTATTTGCTTATATAAGTAGATAAAATGAAAAGGCTATGATACTTTAGTAGCCTCTTTACGTTTTTTTTTAATTATAATTACTTGCTTATAATTATATTTCACAATTTTCACTCTTTATGTTTTTTTCAAGTGAATTTGTATATAATATTTGAGAGTTTTTATCGATAAAACTCTGTTCAATATAATAAAATAAATTATACGAAAAAATAAGTTATATTAGATAAGTTTTATATAACATACTTTTATTTTAGTAGCCAAATTTTAATAACAAACTCATTTTTTTTTTTAAGTTTAATTCCAAATAAATAAATAATTTTTATTTTACCCATCTTCTAACTTCATCAACCTTCTTGTGGTATGAAACTCATGATGTAGACAATACAGACCTATCAATATCATGTTCACTAACCTAAGGGTGAGTTTGGTTGATGAACTGAAGGGGAAGGGGAAGGGGAAGGGGAAAGGGAAAGCGGAGGGGGAGTGAAATATTTTACTTTCATAAGGGAAAATAAATGTAATTATTTTTATCCTATTTTGTTGGAGTAGAAGGAAAGTAAATATGATTTACTTCTCACACATTTTACTTACTATTTTACTTCCCCTCCTCTTTTATTTCCCACTTTCACTCTAATCAAACTCCCCATAAGTAAGTTAAACTTAAGAAACCTCTCACGTGTTATCATTGCTGGGATTAGACATCACTCCGTCAAACCTTGCTCTCCTAGGTGTCGACTTCATAGAGAGAGAGAGAGAGAGAAATCACATGTGATAATTTGATTTTTTTTTTCTCTTTCTTTTAAGATTAAATTGATAATTATGTTTGGAATGAGGGAAAAGAAGGGAGATAAAAGGAGAGTGGTTAAAAGAAAAGAAAATGAGAGATGAGAGAGGAGAGAATGTGGGGATTTAGTAGATTTTGTATTTAGAGAATTGATTAAAAGAATGAAAAAATAAAATATTAATTTATATTTTGTGCAGAAGTATAAATATTAAGGTAGAATTGGATAATAATTGAATTAGAATGAGTCTGTTTAAATATAATAACAAATTATTAAATATGTAGATTTATGTGAGGTTTAAAGTAAAATCAAAGAGACAATATGATGTATTGTGGGATGATAATTTTTTAGAAATAAAAAAATATAAAACAATAAATTTTTTTAATTAAAGTGAAATTTTGGACTGTAATAGATATAAAAAATCATTGGGCAATTATACTCTGTATAAGTATTATATTTTATTAGTATAAAAAATATTCATTAAAATTAATTTTCTTCCGGTTCTGTCTATTTTATATGGAAATCAAATAAGACATTTTTAACTTAATCTAATCCCTCCATTCTCTTCTTTCTTTTTTTTTCCTTTTTCTATAAAAATCAATCTAAATACTTTTTTTTTAATTTATTAGTAAAAGAGCTCGTAACCGCTATTCGAATTTGTGTAAAGGACTTATATCGTGGGAGAAGTTTGAACTCGAGACGTCAGTGTAAAAATTCTAACCCCAATCATCTCCACGAACTCAAGAGACTCAATCTAAATAGTTAAAATTGTTTCATCTCATTTCCTTTTCTTCCAAATCCTTCAATTCAAAAAGAGTAAATCCATATTAAGTTGGGTTTATTTTTTAATTCAATGCAAGAATAAGAATGCAAAATTGAACTTCAAATTTTTTACCTGATAAGAGGTACATCCAACGAATTGAGTTATTAATTTAGTATTATTAAATTATATTAGTAAAATCACTTATCAGTATTTAAAATGTAAAATAAAACTTTCATATATAGTTTAAGATTATTTTAAATTAGTATAGAATTTTGGTTGATGATATTGCCGGAGTGATTCTCCTGCTAGAGCAAAAACTAATAAAATGACAATTTTGTCCTCAGGATTAAAGGAAATAATATTTTATTAATTTTCTTTCCCTTTTCAAATTTCAAATCCCTAATTATTTGCTCTCTTACTCTTCTTCTCAAACAAATATCTCTCTCATCTCAACTTCTGTGATGTGTGCATCTTCCTTGTGCTAGTTTTATGGAAAGTTTGACTGTAAAAATGAGATTTGTAAGGATGATTAACAATCCTTGAATTCCATATAAACTTTTCTCAATCTATCTCAACTCAAAATTTTATTATAATTTAATAATTTGTATTTTTCAATAATTTTCATATATTTGTATCATATTTTTTCTTTAGTGGTCAACTCACTTTAACCTTACATATTTAATAATTTTATTATATAAAAGAGATTGTGACATGGTGTATATTATTTGTTAATGATATTATACTGATTGATGAGACTAGAGTCGGTGCAAACGCTTTGTGGCAACAAACGTTACAATTTAAGGGCTTCAGAATCGATAGGAGTAAAATGGAATATATGGAATGTAAGTTTAGTACTAGTAGAAATGTAGCTTAGAGTATAACTTTGGATTATATAGATATATCGATAGATGATTGCTTCACAAAATGAAGGTAATTGAAATGCATATGTTACGGTAGATATATGAACATACTAAAAAGAATAAAGTAAGAAATGAGACTATTCGTAAATATTGTTAGAAGGATTGATGGATGGGTGTAGAATAGGGTGAATAGAGGTAAAGGTAAACCTAAAACGATATGAATGGAGGTGATTAGAATAAATGTATCTCTATTATATTTAAATGAAAATATGACAGTAAGTAGAAAGACGTGGAGGAAAAGGATTCATGTGAATTATTTCACGTAATCTTGTATTAATTTATACCATCGATCTCAAATTTTTTAAAACTAAAACTTTATTTTTATTTTATTTATATTCAAATAACTCATATTAAAATAATTTCTATCCTCGTTTAAGTGTACAGAGATTATTTTGATAATCCTACCTCCAATGTCTCAAATATTGTGTGTAAAAAAAAGAATGCTTGTGAATTATACATTGAATCAAGATTCAACTCATTCCAAAAGCTGTGACAACAAGTCTAAAGTCATCTTGTTTACAGTATTGATAAGCCAAATTTGAACCCTCAACCTAAACGACTTTGAACGGCGAAGCATTTACTTTCTTCAGTTAAAACACCTAACAAATCATAGAGAGAGTCAGAGAGGCTGCTACAGAGGATAGGTGGAGAAGAGGGAGAGGAAGAGGAGGAGGAGGAGGAGGAGGCAGAAGAGGACTGGTCAACCCAGAATCAGCCAAACACGGGCACAACGCGTAAATTGGCATCATTGCAGTCAAAAGCCTGCCTTGAACGAACAACCAACAATGTCCAAAGTCCAACCTCTGACTCATCAAAGCCATCCCAAATTAATAATAAAGAAAATATGAAAAGATCCAGAGAGAAAACAAAACCAAAGTTTCAACCTTTCTTTACTGCTTCAAATATGCAATCAAGAAATCCATTCAGTAAAGCGAAGTCTTTCTAACAAGTGAAAGATTATTCCATGGATGAATCCTCCAAGAGCAGCTTCTCTGCCTCGGATGCTTTAGTCACCACTCTTTCCAACTCGGTGCA
Source organism: Voacanga thouarsii (assembly GCA_026120185.1). NCBI lineage: Eukaryota > Viridiplantae > Streptophyta > Magnoliopsida > Gentianales > Apocynaceae > Voacanga > Voacanga thouarsii. The sequence goes on along the minus strand of JANUWF010000708.1, from coordinate 32,330 downwards.
AGCATTAGGTCGAGGATTTGATGTAACTTCTGATATTAGGCTTCTTTATTGCAAGGGAGCTCCTGGGTCTCGATTGGTTCACATAGATGAAGAACATACTAAGGATCTTTCCGTCTGTGATGCGGTTTCTATCCCTTATGTCTCTGTTGATATTGAGTGCTCCAGGGGGAAGAGAACCACCGAAACCACCCCGGTTTTGAGCTTCCATGAGGTTAGCTCCTGAAATAATTCTTCATTTTGTTACCTTGTATTTTTTATTTTTTTTGTTCAGTCGCTCAACAGTGGGGATTTGTTAGTGTTGCTGGTTATTTTCGGTTCCATTACTCGGGATTCTTTTTTTGATCCAGTAATTAAGTGGAGTAGCTTAAATTGCTGATTTCTCTTCTATATTCATTTTGTTGGAAATTTATGCGACAAATTGTCTTTTGGTCCTTCAATTCTGCTATGGTAGTACTGATGGACAACGGTATTTCTGAGTGAAGAAGTGAGTTGGACATTGTTTTGGGTTTTCCATTGCCGTTTCAGAATATGGGTTCTTATTTGGTGAAAGAATTAGCCCCAAGAACTTTGCTTTCTGCAGATATTTTATGGTTACGGTAGATGTCCGTTCTGCCTATTGGTTATATTTAGAAAATCAGTATCCAGTAGAGCAATATATAAGGCCTAAGTGCTTCTTAGATATTCTTAATAAATTGACTACAAGCCAGTGGTTGTCAACCTGTGTGCTCTATACTTCTAAAGGGCGTCACTGAATTGCCGCCCCGCATCCCCCATCTCTCCCACACACTCCCCTCCCCAACAAAAAATAAAAAAGAAGAAAATCTGAACATAATTTGATATCAGAGATTCAGAGGAGAAATCTAAATGCTTATTTAACCCTTAGTTGACTTATAATGGAAATTTCTAGGTAGTTATTGCTTGAGGAGTCAAATATTTTAAGAGTCTAACAAGTAATTGGAATTTTTAGGATAATCATCATTTCCTTTGTTAATGCAGTAAAGATGATAGAGTGATGTTTGGTAATCATTATCATTTTCAATAACCTAGTGAGGGATGATATGGTAATTTCCTTTAGTTTGGCTTCCTGTCATTCTTTGAGTTAAAGTGAACAGATTCTGGTAAGTGTAGAATATATTTCTTTTGTGTAATAAGTATGAGTATGAAACTAAATCTTGATTTGGGAAACAATATAAAATTTTCTTAGAATGAGATACTAGTTAGAGATACTGTATCATTGAAAAAAACAAGAAAAATACTTTGATTTTTGGAAGATATAGCCCCCATAGACTAGAAAATAATAGGATGAGATTAGGATTTTTCATTTGATCTACAGATCTATTTGACGTTTGGAAGCTCAAAGCAATTTTACAAGAGTCATGGACACATGGACATGTCATTTCTCTACAAGGTAAGACATGATATTTTAGACATATTGAATGTTTTATGGTACCAATGTACTTAAGGTCCATAAACAATGTAAATATGAATATTCAAGTTTTCTGCAATGTTCCTATGTATAAACTTCAAAGCACTAGGAATTCATTTTGTCCAAGTGAATTAATCATAATTTCCTTGAGTCAAACAAAGCTTATACAATTAGAAAGTAGGATTCTTAATTAATTGTCATGTGAATAATTTTCTGTTCCTTTTTGTTTTATTCACATAATGGAAATAGAGCAAGTGTTTGGACTTTGGAGACTTGATTGATAGGTGTCCAAATTGTGCTTCTTAAATGTTTGGACGACAACAACAACAACTAAGCCTTAGTCCCAAGAAACTTGAAATCGGCTACATAAACCAATACAAGATTATGTGTAGTCATCCACATGAATCATCTTCTTCCACTATCCACTCATCTTATCTTCAATGGGTGCCACTCTCACTTTTTCCCGAGTGATCTTGTTCCTTACTCTGTCCTTTTTGGTATGCCCGCAATCCACTGTAACATACGCATTTCAGCTACTTTCATTTTCTAAATATAACACTTTTTAGCTGTCTAATATTCCGTACCATATAACAAAGTAGGTCTTACGGTTATTCTATAGAATTTTATCTTTAAGTTCAGAGACATATTACGACCACACAGAATACCAATAACACTCCTCCATTTTAACCAACCAACCTTAACTTGGTGCGCAACATCACCATTAAGCTCTTAATCTTTCTGAATAATAGATCTCAGATATCAGAAGCAGTCATCCACTAGAATATCTCTATTCTCTCTCATCCAAAGTTACATTTTGATTTGTATTTCTGCCAGTATTGAACTTTCATTCCATATATTCAGTTTTACTTCTACTGATTCTAAAGTCATTAGATTTCAACGTATAGGGCGGCAATATTGAACACGACACGAACACGACACGGTTATAGCGGGTTAGGGTTGGGGTTTCACGGGTTCGGGTCGAAACAGATCGACCCGTTTAACTTTAAATGTGTACAGGTCATAAACGGGTTCAACCTGTTTTAACCCGTTTCAACCCGCGAACCCGTTTAATTTTTTTTAATATTTATATTTAATACTTTTTGTAATACCCTACAAATTTTACTATAGAAAATTAGATAATTTAATTTTTGACATGAATTAATTGAATTAAATTTTATTGTATGAATTAATTAAATTGTTTGTGTGTCTATTTTGTTTAATTATATGAGACATCTTAAAGAAAATAAATGATATTAATGTGGTTATTTGCTTGATATATAATAAATGAATCATTCTTAATTAATTATTATTTAGTGTCTATAATAATAATAATATTATTACGAGTTGGTAAGCAACGACCTTACGCGAGTCTAAAGGGGAAGGTTAGACCTTTAAGAAATAACGTATGTAATATGCCTACAGGCCGAATCGAATATAGAATGAAAAGAAACTCGTGTGGTGCATTCACTAGAGGGTAAGGTTCACTTAGTATCGATTGACCAGTTCCTATACTATACTATTTCTGACATTGAGACAAAAACAATTTGAATTACACCCTACAAGGACAAGCCTTCCTTTCGTGCTCGTTTTTTGCTCTCCATTTGCTCTTTAAAATTCTTAGCATGCTACGACAAAATTGTTGTTCTAAATATCTAGAGAAAATAATTTATTGAATAATCCAATTTTATTGCAAAATTACATTTGTTTAGATTTTTAAGATTAAATCTTATGAATTTATTAAGATCTCTAGATATTTAGCGGGATGGTTTGTTATTTTATTGGTTATTTATGACTTTACGAACTGTTTTATTAGTTTTTTAATTTTATATGATTTGATTTGATTTAAATTTTTTTTTTGTGTAATGATGCACAGATTGGTGGGTTTAGTAGGTATTCGGGTTGACAAATTTAGCAATTATCTATTTAATTTTTGTGTCTAATCGTGTCATGTCGTGTCAATCCGTTTTATAACACGAACACGACACGAAAATAAATGGGTTGACACGACACGACACGTTTATTAATCGGGTCGTGTTTGGGTTGATCTGTCAAGTGTAATTATCTCAAGTTGACACGATCCGTCAACCCGAACACGACACGTTTGCCACCCCTAGCCGCCACAACTCCAATTTAGCATTTTCACCTGTTCTAATCTCATCAATCAAAATAATATCCTCTATAAACAACATACACCATGGCACATTCTTCTATATAGCACAGTCAACTCGTCTATAATGGTCGCAAAGAGGAAATGACTAAGTGGTGATTCTTGATGTACCCCGATAATAATAGGAAACTCTGTAGTCACTCCAGCGTAGCTTCTTATACTTGTACATACTCCATCATACATATCTTTAATGTTCTTAAATGTTTGGACACATATCCAAAATTTTGGCTTTTAATTCCCTGTAAATGTGTAATTACTGACATTTGGAAAGGTGTGCCAATGATGGTCATATGGCATACATTACTTCAGAGTGGCCGTGCTTCATAGTTTGGAAGGTTTACATTGATTTAGTTGAGATAGAAAACCAGTTTCTGCTATATCCCCAAGAGCAGTTGGTTTGTGTTGTAATTCATTATATTTGCCTTTGTAATTAGTCAGATGATAGAGGTTGTGACCTTCATTGTACTCTTTGTGGTTCTTTTGTCAGCCCTCGCTTTTCTTTCTACAGTTTGTTGTTCATTGTTTGAGAACGTGCCTGGTTTTGTTTTTTCTGGCATGATCTTGTATGGAGATCTCTATCATTTGTCATGTCAATTAGGAAGAGTAATGTGATGTGTGAATGTTAAAATTAATATAAAGATTGAAAATAGCATGGGAAGAGATAAATTTCCCGTTGTCAGCAGAGCTGATGGGGATCAAGGATTTTCATGTAGCTGATCTCCTTTAGCATATAAGAAGTTTTAGTTGAGTTGGATTCAAAACTTCTCCTTCATTGCAATTTAAGTTATATATCTGAGGTAAAGGAAAATCTAGTGCAACAGGCTCTCTGAATGCTGTCTGGAAAACGCTTGGCATACATATGCACATTAGTATAACTGCAAGTCATCTTTTGAACATGTGGTTTCCTAAGTCGAGTAGACAAAACACTAGCAGTATATTAAGAAAATTGTCCACTTTTGGGAAGGAATAATAAGCAAAGTTAGCTTTGTTATCTTGTGGATAGCGAGGCTTGGAGTATGGAAAATGCAAGTGGAAAGCTTTGTGTGTATGAATACATTCAGATGCCAATAACTAATTATGTGCATTGGTATAGGCAAGTAGGTTAATATATGATACATCTCATAAAAATAAGGGATACAATCACATGTATGGCTACATAAGTTGCACTAGTCAATGGATGATCCTTTTTCGCTCCCCTTCCCTTTATAAAACTCCTGTGCAGCCTGAAACAGCAAACACAATTTTATCAAAAATGCTTTTAATTATACATTTGCCTCATTTTCTTCCTATGAATTTATCTTTTATCTCTCTTATAGTTTTGATTTTCGGAACCATTGCTGTAAATTCTTGACTTTTCATCATTAAGGCCTGATTCCAAAGGTTCTGGTTTCCATTTGTTTATTTAACAAATTGGCCAATTGAAGTACTTGAATAATTGACTGAGCCAATTCATTTGTTGTTTGCTGTCCTTCTAATTGTCTTCATGTTAGTCTGGTTAAATTTTTATTTGTCCTTTCTGGGATGAGATTTACTTGATACCCGTGATTGAAGATTTTGTCTTTCTAATGACATGGTAAAAATTGGCTGCAGTGTTTGGACAATGAATGGAAGGTAGAACAAGTTTTTGTAAAAGTTAAATATTTCCAAGAAGAAGTCACTTGAGAAGAATGCCAAAATAGAAGCTGTATTATAGCTACGAAACATGCTCTAGGAAGGTTACTGTATATTCAATATGTGCTGTTTCTGATCCTATCATTTGTCAATGTTGAATATTAGTAGTTGTTTCACTATGATATCAAATAATTGCCAATGAATTAACCATTATGCTTATTTCATAGATGTAAATTTTTGCTTTGTGCTTTGAGGTGACACTTCTGCATTAATGTTAGGTTTCTGTCAGTGTTATTTCAAAGGTCTGTTTGGAAAAGAAAAGAAGAAGATCTCATCAACTAATCAGCTCTTGTTGCTACTCCATAACTAACAGAATGCATCTGTACTTGATTTGCAGATGGCTAAATACTTTAATGAGAAGTCTGGTATATCTGGAAGTGTTCCGCTTGGAAGCTTTAATTCCATGTTTAATTTGACTGGTTCTTGGCAAATTGATGCAGCAGCTACGAAATCCCTTGCAATGACCGGATACCTTATCCCGTTATTTTCTGTCAGATTAACAAAGTTAAATTTGCTTTTGCGTGAGGAAATAAGGCGTGCTGTTCCATACTCTTGGGATCCAGCATCCCTTGCATGGTGAAATCTTTTTTTGCTCAGCATTTTTGAATCTGTCCAATTACCTTTGTTTTTCTCTAAAGTAAACTCAGTTAAAACTCAATGTTGCATCTAGTTATACATTTCGTTGTGCATTTTATTTACTTATTTTATGCTTAATTGGGAGTGGGTAGATGGACAGTCATGAGGGGATTTTACTGTTGTTTCTGGTTAATTTGGACCCTTAGTAAGCCTTTCTAACCTCATTAAGGAAATCCTGTGTGCTGCTTATCAATTAGCTTCCCTCTCTGCATGAGTTATTATCTCCTTGCATCTCATTATGATTGGAAATTCAAACTTTGACACACCGGACTCTGTAACTGAGCCAATGGTATTGGGTTTTGAAGAAAAAGCCTCATCTGTACATTGACCAGTTACTGGTTTCTTTCATTCACCTGGAATGCAGTTATTTCTCTTTCCATAAAGAAATTACCTTATCTTCTATGAGACAGAACTTTGGCAGTATTTTTGTGTAAACAAGTGATGCAGATGAGAAAGAGAGAATGAAGAGAAAGTGGAAGGGTAGAGAGAAATCACAATAATTCAACCTCTACTTAATATATGAGTTACAAATTAAAGATTTCTGGAACATTACTCTTAATAATGCTAGAATACTCAACTTTATTTTTGTTTGGGTTGTAGCCATAAGTTTGAATTTCTGACTTCAAATTTCTCCTTTCAGCTTTATTGAAAATTATGGTACCCATATTGTCACCTCTGCAACAGTTGGTGGAAGGGATGTAGTTTATATTAGACAGCACCAATCATCTCCTTTATCAGCATCAGACATTGAAAACTATGTGAAAGACATTGGAGATCATAGGTTCTCAGATTCGAAAGGCCAGCCTGCTGCCGGCCCTTTAAAATACAAGGACAAGGTTAGTGTTGCAGTGTTACTTTTTTTCTTCTGTAAATTTTGCATGATCATGAAGTCAATTCTTTCTTTGATTGAACTAGTGTCATTGCACTCTTGGCTTCCCTCCTTTTCTGGGAAATTTTGGGCTGAATGCATATAAAATAAAACACTTATACTTGGGGTTGTGAAAAAAAAGTGCCTAATTGGTAAGTTGTGGTCTTGCTGCAGGATGTTACAGTTATTTTCAGAAGAAGAGGAGGGGATGACCTTGAGCAGAGCCATGCCAAATGGGCAAAAACAGTAGAGACAGCACCAGATGTGATCAATATGACATTTACTCCCATTGTGTCCTTGCTTGAAGGGGTTCCTGGAATAAAGCACTTGGCGCGTGCAATTGAGTTATACTTAGAATGTAAGACCTTGCCCTATATTGGCACTTATATTTCCCACTTGACTAGTTTGAGAATGTGAACAGATTCTATTACTTCTCTTGATACATCAGCAAATTTCCTAGAAATATGTTTTCATGCTTTGGGTAACATTATTAGGGGTTACATTGTCAATCTTGTGGTCTGCAAAAGGTATTTATGGAATGATGCAGAATTAAAGTGAAAACATCGGATTGATGTCTTAGAACTCTTCTGAATGCATTTTCTGGTGAATAGAACTCTCATAAAATCCTGCTTTGCTGCTGCATTTCTTTACTCCTTCCGATTGAATTTACTTCACATTTGAAGCTTTTTTTGGGTTCAAATTATGTGTCATGTTCGAGATCAAGGAGACATTTATTGTATTTTTTTCTCTATTGTACCCTGGTGATTATTGTCTTACTAAAACTTAAAATTAATTGTTTTTCTTGATTTTCTTCATAATTCAACAATTTTCCACTTGGTTGTTTTAGTCTTTTACACTCTGAAAGTTCACAGATTTCAGGTTTTTCTTAAATCTGTGTGTTTTCTCTAATTGTGACAAGTAAATCCAATCGAGGGAGTATTCCATTAATATATTAATTTTTTTAATATATAAAAGAAGAAATTAATTGATGTAAAAGAAGATGAGGAACGTCAAGAAAGTAAATTATAAGTTATATCAAAGCAGCCTTTGAATCCCTTTATAAATCTGTCAATGCAATGTCTCCAAAAAATGCACGCAACAAATCTTATGATTCTAGGGCTTGCAATATCTTTTAGTTTTGAAGAACTGGTTCTTTAGGTTAATTTACTTATTGCAATATGCATTTAATTGCTGTTGGAGATTGAGGCTTCCACTAGTTTCAAGATTGAAAGATTATTGACTCTTTCCCTCCTACTGATATTGAATTACCAGAATGGTCCAATTTTGCTGCTTCATCACTTCATTCTGCGTTTCATGTACATACTACTGTAAACTGCTTTGGTTCTTTCTTCCTGCTTCTATCAAATGAAAAAACTTTTCTATTCTGTTATAGAATTATTTCAGTGTGCTTTTCAACTTGCTCCAATCTATTTGAACATATTACTATGTAAAGCAATTCGTTCTCTTTCTTGTGGCTCACCTTTTCTTCACATTTTTGCATTTTTTTGGGAGATGAGGGAGTGGGTTTGTTATTGCATTGAAGTTGGTGGGGATTCATCTCATTTTTGTTGAAACAACATTGCTTAACTGTTGGAAATCTAGTATGGTTTGAAAACTTTTTAGGATTAGGATTATCTTTTCTTTGACATTTAAATTGAATAATCAGGCCTCAGGAAAGATACATACATATATATTGAAACTACTACTCTCTCCTCTAATCATATGAAACTTTGTTCATGTGCTTCTACCAGATAAGCCACCTATAGAGGATTTGCAGTATTTCTTAGATTTCCAAATTTCACGAGTTTGGGCACCAGAGCAGAACAACCTTCAGAGGAAGGAGCCTGTTTGTCCATCCCTTCAGTTCAGTTTGATGGGCCCCAAGCTCTATATAAGTCCAGATCAGGTATATTTAACGGTTTCATTTATTTAATGGTTTCATTTTCTTTCTTGAATGAAGCTTGTTGGTTTTGCTCTAAATATGGCCTTCTGTATTAAGTTAAATCTAGATTATCTCTAAAGTTTGACTTTGGCTAGGCAATTTCCTTTCTTTATTAGGTCTCTTGTCACCTTATGATGAAGCATAAATAAGATAAACAAAAACCAAATAGAATAAAACTAGCTGCTCAGAATTGTGCAATTCATCATTGCCAATTTATTCTTGGTGAGGCAGTGTTGAGGCTCGAAATGCATGCTTTGGGAATTCCAATTCATCATGCACATTTTATTCTGTGGAAGCTAGTTCTTTTTAATCACGTGATTGAGTATCAATTTTACTCTCCATTATTTCTATGTTCCATAACCAATTTAAGTCAAATTGGCCTCTGCCATAAACTTCCTTCCATGCCATGTTTCTTGTTTAGGTGCATCATAGCACGATTTAGAGAGAGGAGGAGTTATATTACAAAGTTCAGAGGTAGGTTACAAATATGGGTGACAATTATTCCAGGAAGGGAGATGGGTTTGCAATAGCATAAAGAGAGGGCATAGAGATTAATGAGGCAAGAGTTAGTATTCCTGCCTGTGCTTGGGTTTTTCCTTCTTTTTTATTTTTTATTTTTGTGTGGGTTGCAGTCAGGGCTTTCTTCTTGATTTAGGTCCAAATGTCATCTATTTAGGACACAGCTCTGGCCACTTATCTGACAGAGCAGTGAATACCTGATACCATCTGATTCACCAAGGTGGTAGACTAACTATTATCAAGAATTGTGGTGAAAATATTTCTATTTGGATTATATTGATTTGCAATGAAATTATGGAAATGATCAAAGCCATACCTTTGGGCCTAAACGATCATGCATTATGAATGCTACCCTTCAAATGCAACTTTGGTCATCAACGATGATGACTCTTAACATATACTGTAGGTGATTAGGCATGCAAAATTCTTAGTGTGCTAATGGAAGGCCTGCCATGATACTGTAGGTGACGGTTGGACGTAAGCCTGTAACTGGACTGAGGCTCAGCTTAGAAGGCATTAAGCAAAATCGTCTTGCTATCCATTTGCAACACCTTGTTTCTCTACCTAAAATACTTCAACCACACTGGGATGCACACATGGCTATAGGTGCACCGAAGTGGCAAGGTCCTGAGGAGCAGGATAGCCGATGGTTTGAACCAATCAAGTGGAAAAATTTTTCCCATGTTAGTACAGCACCTATAGAGCACACTGAAACATGTATCGGAGATCTCTCTGGCGTCCACATTGTAACTGGGGCTCAGCTTGGTGTTTGGGATTTTGGCGCTAAAAGTGTATTGCATCTGAAGCTTCTCTTCTCCAAAGTACCAGGATGTACAATAAGGAGATCTGTATGGGACCATAGCCCCTCCAACTTGTCTACCTCGCAAAGACCTGATGGTTCTTCCACCTCTGTTATGAACGAGAAAAATGCAGATGAGAAGAAGGGGGATGCTTCAAGCCAACTTGGGAAACTGGGAAAGATAGTGGACATAACAGAAATGTCAAAAGGGCCGCAAGATATACCAGGACATTGGTTGGTGACAGGAGCTAAATTTGGTGTAGACAAGGGAAAAATCATGTTACGCGCAAAGTACTCCTTGCTAAACTACTAATGGATAATCTACCATTTGCTAGAAAAGGAAAACTGAAGCATTCTTTGCATTGTGAACCACCATGCAATTCTTCTGTACATTTTGTTGATTATAGTTATATTCGTTTTGTAGCCTCCTAGATGGGTTCTTGTTTGCCGTTCCAGTATGTATATTATGATTTTTTGAGGAGCCTGTTGAATAAAACCAATTGTTTTGGTTCTTCCTGGAACTACAATTTAACACCAAGCGTGCTTGTTTTTTCAATTACGTATATGCACTTGTATTTTAGCCTTAAATACATAGCTTCTTTCTGGTGCGTTTTTTACAGTTTATTGTCAAAATCTAGAAATCTTTTGAAAACGTTTGAGAGCCAATATGTCGTGGGCTTGAGAGGTACATTATGTCTACATTGGAAAAATCACCAAATTGTGGACACATTGTTTGGCAGGAGTCAGAGGATATGACATTGGGCCTTCTAGTCTCTTTCAAAGTGAACTTGCCAATGGAGAAGATTGATTTGATTCCTGGAATAGAGAAAACAGAAACCAGATTTGTCACAGAACTGGAGCTCGGGGGAACCACCAGACCTTCACAATTTCATGACTTGCACTAAGAAACAAATCTTACCCCATCACAGCCCCCACCCCCCATCCCCCCAACAACAAAACCGGCATCCCCTCCTTTTCTGTCCAGCATTGTGACATTACCTCTCAAATGCATGTCCCATTGTATGGCCAAATCTCAACAATGGGGTGGAAACTTCAATTCTTTACATCAAATAATCGAAGCTGATATTCGTCTGTTGTCTTCTGCTATATGGGTTTTTCGAAGAGCAAAAATTGGTTAGGCTTCTTACGTTTTTCATGCAAACAACAAACATCAGAAACCTTCCATTCCAGTATCAGTAATCAGCACAAAATCTCAAAACAAAAAGACATTCTCGGGCTAAAATATTCTGGCAGTCCCAATCGGACGTCTTCTTTCATGTGTTTATTTAATCTCAAGCTGTCGAGATTTTCAGAAGGAATAGAACAGAAGAAATGGCTAAAGTCCAATTTCCAGTTCTATTAGTTATTTTGTGTTTAATTTCTATACATATATGGATTATTACACAAGCATTTTGCAAGATTTTACTAGTATCAGTTTGGCAGGAGTTAGCTGTATCATGCACAAAACGAAATTTCTGGTAAAAAAGAAAAGTCCATATGGAAGAAGATGGATCTCTTTAGGAGTAATACTTGGGTAACAAAACAAAAAGGGGTTAAAAATAATAAAATGCATCTATTCTGAAAGTTCTGAACAGTCTCTTCCCCAATCATGGGGCAGAGGAGAGCTCATAAAATGATCAGTTCTTGGCTTAAAGTCCCATAATTTCTCTAGCTTTGATTTGGTTGTAAACCAATATAATTTTCACAACAATCATAGCCATTTCTAGAGGGAATTGTGCTTCATTCTCGCGTATGTAGGTGCTGTACTAATTAATAATGTTCTTTCCTTCGAAGCCTGCGACTCTTTTACTCTTTTATATATGTTAATTCTTTTCAATTTTGAATAGAGGGGGAAAAACATGTAAAAAAGAAATGTGGGAATTAGTTCAAGAAAGGGAAAGAATTCAAAGCAAAACTATGTTCTATCTGAAGTGTTTTTCTTCTTACTTTTTCCTCTTAAGACCACCATTGCTTGCACTTGACTGATCAAATTTGTATGACATGCAGAAAATCTGCCAATCTGGTGCAAACTAATTGAAGAACTATTACCTTTTTTTCTTCTTGCATGGTCCATAGATTCTTCCATGTCAGGAAAGAAGAAATTGACTTCTTCCTCTCTGTGCATTAGTTGAAGCCAAAAAGAGTAGAAGTATTGGGGAAGCAGACAAGGAATAACCAGTGAACTGTGTATAAAATTTAGTTGATGTTTTGAGTAGCATGAGTTCTGGTTGCTAGCTCCTGTTGGTTTATGCGTTAATCAATTATCAAGAATGCAGTTGACTGCTTCATCAGGATCTCTCTCTTTGAAGACGGCAGCATTCTGATATCTGTATTCTTCGTTCAGGACAACAGTTGCCTGGGTTGTTCTAATACATCTATAAATTTACTACCGCTGCTAATTAGTTTCCTTCATATTCTTATCATTCTCTGTCTGCACAAGGAATGTAATTGTAAAGCTGAAGTAGCAATCATGGTGCTTCAATGTTCCCTCTTCAGTTCAAGCATTTCGTTTACTGTTTTCCTTTGAAGATTTACCCGGTTTTGTTTTATATTCTCCCAGGAGAAACATGAAATTGAAGGAAAGGTGGATTGGAAAGGCAAACCAGCAACCAAGGATAAGCATGGAGGAATGAGAAGTGCTTTGCTTGTGCTAGGTAACTGTTAATCTACTTAATCCTAATACTTGACATGAGAGTATTTAAGAAAGGAGAGAGATGCCAACTAGAAAGTACTTGGACATATATATTTCCCTGAAAGGACTAGAGTGAATGAGGGAAAAGTTTAAGAAAATGATCATCACCTCAACTATGGCTATTCAAATTGCAAGAATGAATAACATTAAGTTTGAGATTTACTAGCCTACATGTAATGTTATGGACCTTGTGGTTTTTGCTGTAGGGTTGTTTTGCTTTGAAAACCTGGCAAATGCATCAATACTTGTAAACGGCGTGACATACTTCAATTCAGTGATGCATTTCAGCATAGCTGATTCAGCCAACCATCTCACAAATTTCATGGGCACTAGCTACATTCTCTGCCTAGTTATGGCCTTTCTCGCCGACACCTATGTTGGAAGATACAGAACTGTTCTGATAGCTGCATGCATTGAGTTCGTGGTACGTACTCACAAGAAGCTATGGTTTCTCCTCCTCTGTAATCTGAAATAATTTATATCAAACTTATTACAGAGGTTCGTATTGTTGTTTTTACTTTAGGGACTAGGATTGTTAACCATACAAGCTCATTATCCCAAGCTGAAGCCACCACTTTGCAACCCTCTTGATGAAACTCAACACTGCATTCAAGTTCATGGAGGTGAAGCTGCATTTCTCTTCTGCAGCCTTTATTTGGTGGCTTTGGGAATGTCAGGAGTAAAATCAGCAGTACCGTCACATGGGGCTGATCAATTTGATGAGGGTGATCCCAAGGAAGCAAAGCAGTTGCCAACATTCTTCAACTGGCTCTTACTAGCATTATGCGTTGGTTGTGGCCTTAGTCTAACTGTTCTCGTATGGGTTGAAAATCATAAGGGTTGGGACTGGGGTTTGGGTGTGAGCACTGTGGCTATGTTCCTCGGAATCTTAGTCTTTGTTGGTGGATTGCCACTGTATCGCATACATGTTGCTCAAGGAAGCAGTGCCATTAGTGAAATTATTCAGGTTCATCTAAAGATCCTTTCCTTCCTCTGCAAGTCTGCAAATATTACTTATCTTCGTTGTGATTATGCAATCGGCAGGTTTATGTAGCAGCCTTGCGTAACAGAAAGCTTCAACTGCCTAAGGACTCATCAGAGCTGTATGAGATCAATAGAGACAAGGAAGCGGCAACAAAAGCAGATCTTTTACCTCACACTGATGATTTCAGGTTGATTTTTCTTTTCTTGATATATATACTGATATCAATCAAATTCTGTATCGGATAAATTGTTTGCCTCAAAATTTCTTGATACTCCTCTCTAGGTTCTTGGACAAAGCAGCAACCCGGGCATGGTCAACAGAATCTGAAAAAGTAGATCCATGGAAACTTTGCACTGTAACACAAGTAGAAAATGCAAAGCTCCTGCTTAGAATGACTCCAATTTTCTGTTGTTCCATTATCATGACCCTTTGCCTAGCCCAACTTCAGACCTTCTCTGTCCAGCAAGGTAGCACCATGGACACAAACATCACCAAATCTTTCCAGATACCACCTGCTTCGCTTCCCATTATCCCAATCGCGTTCCTGATCCTTGTTATTCCTGTATATGACCAAATCATTGTTTCATTAATGAGAAAATTCACAGGTCACCCCACCGGTATAACCTACCTTCAAAGAATAGGTGTTGGCCTCATTCTTTCTGCCGTGTCCATGTCAGCTGCTGCATTATTGGAAGTGAAGAGGAAAAAGGTTGCACGAAGCCACAACATGCTCGATGCAATCCCTGTGCTCCAGCCATTGCCCATTAGTGTGTTTTGGCTAGCGATTCAGTACTTCATTTTTGGGATAGCTGACATGTTCACTTACGTTGGACTTCTTGAATTCTTCTATTCCCAGACACCAAAAAGTCTTAAATCCATCTCCTCTTGTTTCCTTTGGACTTCAATGTCACTTGGGTACTTCTTCAGCACCATTCTTGTTAAGATAGTGAATCGTGCAACGAAGGATATAACAAGGAATGGAGGTTGGCTGGCAGGAAACAACCTCAACAGGAATCATTTGAATTTGTTCTATTGGTTACTTGCAATACTGAGCATCCTCAATTTCTTCATCTATTTATTCGTTGCTAAGAGATACAAGTACAGGGCAGAGAACCCAGAGCTTAAAGACGGGAACAAATAGCATTCATGAGCTCAAAACCTTAATTTGAGGGCACAAATTCAGAAAGAACTGCATGAACATTTAATGTCTCAGGTTTGGTATATTGTACACCTCATTTGTTGCTTTCAGACAATACAAAATAGCCACAATGAATTGTAGTTGCTTCATGCAATCATTGTCGTTGTAATGGTTTTCTTAAATTAAGAAAGCCTGCAACCCTAATTATTGTCAGCAATTTATACCCCGATATACTTTAGTTTCGATCATGCAAAAGTTCACACTCTCAATGGGTGTAAATTTTTGGGAGTCTGACTTGTTCAAGTTCAAATTTATATCTTCTCCAAAATATTCATTGATTCAACGTTGTCACGATGAGGTGAAAAAGAAGGATACCAATATTTATTATAATGTGAATGAGTGATCTCACTGAACCACCTCATGACCTTATATAGCAACGTGGAATATCTGCAATTGCCCACGTCTTACATGCACCGATAACCATCAAAGATAACGCAGTATTTGTAGCACACTCTCCTCCTCCTAAAAATTAAGAAAAGACTCAAAAAGTTATCTCCAGCGCTAAGAAAATTGAAAATCCTGTTAACTTTGGGAACTGGAAAGCAATGGCTTCTAGCGATGAGTCGCCAGGGCCTATGCCGCCGGGTGATGGGTCAGTACCCCCAGGCAAGCCGATGGGTTTTGGGGAGAAAATACTCGACAAAGGTGCTCAGATGATGCAGTCCTTGAAGCCCATAAAGCAGATAAGCCAACATGTTTGCACTTTTGCCTTGTATAGCCATGATATGAGCCGCCAGATTGAGACTCACCATTATGTCACTCGGATAAACCAAGATCTTCTTCAGTGTGCTGTTTATGATTCTGATGACTCCAATGGACGTCTTATTGGTGAATTTCTTCATCTTTTTCGAATCATTTTAGACACAAGATGTACGTGATATTCAAGAAAATTTGAATATTCATTCTTTTGGGTGGGTGCAGGGGTTGAATATATCGTTTCACATCGAATTTTTCAAAGTCTTTCCCCTGAGGAGCAGAAGCTCTGGCACTTTCATGGTTACGAGGTTGGTTCTGCAATTTTCTGCTAGTTTTTATTTAACGTTGTTGCTACCCTTTCTCTGGAAAGATTTGTTAACTAAAAGAGGTATGTTTCATGGTGTAGATCACAGCAGGTCTGTGGGTGAACCCTCGTGTGCCAGAGGCAATTCAGAGGTCTGAACTCCAAGATCTTGTCCAGACCTATGGCAAGTTTTGGTGCACTTGGCAAGTTGATAGAGGTCAAAAATTTAGTCCATTCCTGACATAGAAACTAAGTATGATTCAAGCAAAATTTCACAAACTAACAATCTCTCTAAAGAACTCTGCTTTAAACTCGGCGACTCTTTATTGTTTATAAATGGAGGGTTTGAATGGTGAAATGCAGGGTGATAGGCTACCTCTTGGAGCTCCAGCATTGATGATGTCTCCACAAGGAGTGAAGATGGGAACGGTGGTGCCAGAGCTAGTCCAAAAAAGGGATGAGAAATACAAGACTTCAACTGAGAATCTGCGACGGTCAAGAGTAGATATTGCGGTGCCGGAAACTATGTTACCCGCTAACAATGCAGACTACTGGATGGATTCTGGGAAGGGTTTTGCTATCGATGTAGAACGGACTCAAATGAAAAAAATTGGGCCTTTCCCATGAAAGCAGTTATTCATTTCTCTGGTGCTTCTATATCACAGAGTGCTGCAAATGGCCATCTTTGACTCTCGAGATTGCAGTGGAGAAAGAAGTATCTCTCCGTCGGTGCTTTTCAAGTTGGCATGAAGGGGAGGAGGAAAAAAGGAAAATAATTAGTTGATGATTTTATTTTATGAAGCATTGACTAATTATTTAATTTTTCTTCCTTCACTTCTTTTTTTTTTTTTTTCTCGTTTTTTTAAGCAATGTATTTTTCATAATCTCCTTGCTTGTAAAGTCATAAACTTTTTAATAAATAAAGGTCTAGGGTTGATTTGTATTTTTTTCCCTTCTATTTTTCCTCCCCCCTTTTGACAGTTTTTCAGAAAACTAATCTCCTCTTATTCAACACAAAAAAAGCAACTTAAATTGGAGGAATCGGATATGAATTTAGTAGTATATATATATATATATATATATATATATATATATATATATATATATATATATATATATATTCTTTTAAAGAAATTATCTTAGCAACTAATATCCGGAATTTGAAGCAAGAATAGTTTTTCTTTTCGATCTTTTAATAGCCTATGTGATCAAATTAAGAATCGTTGCTAATTACTTTGAATTCCGTCTTAAAAAGATATTAATCTAGTAAATAGTACATAGATTGGATATCAATTTAGTAAATAGTATATAATTTAAGGAATGATTAAAATTTATATACTTATAAATGAAAAAAACTATTATATCGTTAAATAAAAGTAAACTTTTATTAATTAGATTGAGAATATATACATATTTAACAAGTCAAATATTTATTGAGTAGTTGAAGGAGGGATGAATTAGGAATATACGTAATAAATGTACTTTTGATTTGTACAATTGACAAGTATTGTGATACCCCAATCTCACATGGGATTGAGATGAGAAGTGTAAATGGTATATAAGAATAATTCTAAGCACTCATTGATATCCGTAGGGTAAATGGTATATAAGAATGATTCTAAGTAACTATCTGTCCTCTCAGGCAGAGGTGCTGTATCTTTCTTCTCTCCTATCCTATTCTAACAAAAAATAAGTACTCATTTTATCTAATTAAAATTAACTTACTTTATATTTTATACTATAAAAACAAATATCTTTATTATAAATTACTATAAATGTCTTTAACATATACTAAAATTGACTTATATGTTTTTTAATTATATTATATTATATTATATTTTTGTATTATAATTTTTATTTTGAAATTAGACACCATCAATTTTAATAAAATAGATAACGTATATAAGTATATACCGATTAGGAGCAGAGGGCACATATATAACTATTATAAAACAAAACCTTAGAATATTAAATAATTTTACAAACTCCTGTAACTATAATTATTATATATCTTATTATATAAATTCTTATTCAATACTTATAATATTAGCGGATGTTTACTATTTCAACAAAAAAAAAAACACTAGATCAGTAAAAAAAATATTTAATGATTGAAATTAAAAAATAATTTTTACTAAATTATGTAAATATTATATAGTTATTAAGATAAACTCTTAATAAGAAAGAAAATCGGATAACATAGTTAAATTATTAATCTTGCATGGCATTTGTTCTTCATCCGATCCAGTACCAAAACGTGTCCTGTTTTAGATGAAAGCAACAACTCGCAACTTCACCATCTGGCAACAGTTCCCAGAAGCATCAGCCAGCTTAGGTGTTCATGCATGCATACGTGTGTTCCTCAAAATCCACCCACGTCTTCATTCATGCCTTCTATAATACCCCCCCACGCCGTGGCCGGTCTCTTGCAAGTCATTTTCACAAGAAAGGTCAAGAAAATCACAGAATTGTTAAAACCCTTGTGATTTTTCCAATGGCAGCTCATGAAACACCAGCTGGACTGCGTGCCAGCAGTGACGAACAAATTCCACCAGGGAAGCCGATGAGTACGGAGCAGCATATGCTGGACAAAGGGGCTCAGATGTTACAATCTTTGAAGCCCATAAAGCAGATGAGCCAGCATGCGTGCACTTTTGCCTTGTACAGCCATGATATGAATCGGCAGGTTGAGACTCATCATTATATCACTCGGATTAACCAGGATGTCCTTCAGTGTGCTGTTTATGACGCTGATGACTCCAATGGTCGCCTTATAGGTAATTGATCATATAACTATTTCCTTTAAAAAAATTCAGTAGATTGTACTAATTAGTAGTTCAAATTTTGAGTATTGTATTTGCTAAAGGAAGGGGTTTCTTAGTGTTCTTTGTGCCTGTGGATAGGTGTGGAGTATATTGTATCTGATCGTATTTTCGAGACATTGCCTGCTGATGAGCAAAAGCTTTGGCATTCCCATGCTTATGAGGTGCATTACATTTTTTCTTTCTTTTCTTAAAAAAACTATTATTACTGTTAAATGAAATTAATTCTTTTAATATGCTTGAATTTCCTAACAAATGATTCTTCCTTTTTGCTGTGATGTAAAGATCAAATCTGGTCTTTGGGTGAATCCTCGAGTACCAGAAATGGTAGTGAAGCCAGAACTTGACAATATCGCAAAGACTTATGGCAAGTTCTGGTGCACTTGGCAAACTGATAGGGGTAAATAAACCAAAAGCTATTCCATTTTTTCATTGCATTTTCAACTGCATGTCCTTTTTAACATGTAAATAGTGATTCAAAATGTGGGAATACTTTGGAAGGCGATAAGCTTCCTCTCGGTCCTCCAGCACTGATGATGTCGCCACAGCCAGTGAACTTGGGCATGGTGAGGCCGGACCTCGTCCTAAAGAGAGATGAGAAGTACAACATATCAACGGAGACTCTGAAAAAAGCAAGGGTGGAAATTGCAGAGCCTGAATGGATCAATCCTCAAGCTGATTACTGGAAACAGCACGGCAAAGGTTTTGCCATTGATGTGGAGCAAGTAGAGATGAAACTAAGGGCTCCATTTCCTTGATATGAACCTTTGTGTTTCATAGTATTGCACATATAGAAAAGTCTTGGAGGTGCAGGTTGGAATGCTAAATTATCGATCGTCTTATATGGTATAGAAGGCAATATCCTAATATTGCAGAACTAGGTTCTGTGTAATATGTTCCATGTTTTGATACTGTTCTGTGTTTACTCAAGAACATCCCCTGCTGCTGATCTATATACATCAAAGTTTGAAACAAGAAATTTTTTTCACTTTGTTCTTGAAGCATTTTTCAAAATTTCAAGCAAATACGTCGATATTTAGTGCGAAGGACTGGAAAAGATCAGCAGCAGCAACTGGAAATGCTGGATCGAGTGTCTGAGTTCCCAACAAATTTTGAGAAAATTTCATCGAGAACTTGAAATTGCATTTGGAATATTGAAGATTTATGTGATAAAATTAGGGGGTGGTAGCATAATTAATATTCTTCCAGATGGGAGGAGAGCAAAATTTTCGCGGTTTGCAATTGAGATAATTTATATAAAATGTAAAAGATATTTGTAAATAAAAAAGGTAGAAGATAGAAGTGTTTTATGTAAAATCTTTAAAATATGGGAAAAAATGAAAAAAAAAAAATCAAAAGTGACAAGTATGAATGAGCGACATATGGAAGATCTTGCATTCCCTTTCTAGGTGGCAAAATCAAAAGTCGACATATGAAAGATCTTGCGTATCCTTTCTAGGCGGCAAAGTCAACCTAGAAGAGGTAATAGATGGGTTATTTTGTAATATGATGTGTAATTTTTATTAGTATTTAACAAATCAAAGAATGCACCATATTACAGACTTCCCCAAAGCATATTCCATGCCATCATTTCGTTCAAAACCGCTCCAGAAAATTTAAAAAAAATCAGAAAGCAATAATAAAAATCGAATCTTGGAACATGGGTGCTCCTCTATTACCCCTGTACGTCCTTTTAGTTTCTTGGATTTAGGAGGAATCCCAAGGCGAACCTTCTCCACCGAGCGTCGAAGCTCCACGACCGGATAAGATATAAATCGAGATATGTGGATAAGATATAAATTGAGATATGCACAAGTGGAATCCCCTTAGTTTCTCTTCTCTGTTTCGTTAGTCGTCTTGGGTTTCTTGGACTTTTTAGTTCCATTGTGTTTCTTCAATTCATTTTCCATGGAAGGTGGCAGTGAAGCTCAAGAACAGAAGACTGAATATTCAGTGTGGGGGCTTCCTTCGGAGGATGTGAGGCCGAGGTTGAAGAAGTTGATGGAAGGCCTCAGATCAGAGTTTGGTGGGCCGGAGTTTGACCCTCACGTGACTTGTTGGTGCTATCAGCCTTACAGAGAGTGAGGCTCGGGACAAATTCAAGAAGGCTTGCCATGGCTTGAAGGCTTACAATGCAAAAGTAGATAAATTTGCCCCTTGGGGTGTTTGTCTTTTGCTTCATGCATCGCCTGAGGTAATTTTCAGATTTTATTAACCTGTAAAATTATTTTGGTACTTTTTTCTCGTTAAAAATATGGATGTTGATGTGATTTCTTCAGGCATCTGGTAGTGTGTTTTGACAGCTTTTAGACCTCCTGAAGATTATTTAGGATAAAGGGTGGTAATTCAAACAAAGCGCATATATATTATGTTGTCTGAGAGATCAGTCTTAACTGGACTATCAAAATGCCAGCTTTTTAAGGGACAAACAAATATAGCCCTCTCTCTCAACTTGTGTGCATTATTTATTTAGGCTTGTCATTGGTAGCATAAACTTTATTCTCGAAAAAGTTCTGTATGAGTTACTTTATGGTTTGACCATGGTTTGGGCTTCTGTGCCCAGAAGTGCCTTTTATCCTTTTGAATTTCAGCCGATACTGAAGCAGGAACGCAAGAGTGAAATTAAAAAGTAGAATATAAAAGCCCAACAAATACTATACACTAAATTGCCATAGGGACACAAGGTTAGCTATTGGAGCATCATGTCCCAGTGCAGTATTTAATGACTTTAAATATCCTTTTTTTTTTTGGTTCAAATTCTTTGTTACGTAAATTGCATCTACTCTGCACTGGGTTATCTTTGCAGTGTTGTCCCCTCGGTTTCACGAGCAACTGCAGGAAAAAAGAATCCGATTAATTCTATTATTTGTCTGATGGGCGTGAAGAAAAGACACAAAAAAAGGGTAAACCTTTAACTATCTTTCCATCTTCCTCCCAGTGACTGGAGAGAAGATATTTAATCACTCCTTTTTCGTGCTTATTTGGGTTTCCTGTAATCCATATTTTTTCTGTTCTCCTTCCTCTTGCTATTAACAAGCATTTCAATAACAGAAAATGGAAACTTAAGTGAAGTAATGTAGAAAATTGTAAATTGTAATTGTTATGTATACACCCTTCTAGTATTATGTGCAACTACTGATGCTGACTAGTGTCTTCACTATAGTAGTACTTAATACAGCTGATTGAAGATGAGGAACTCGCATCTTATTTTAAAGCAAGGGATTGCTTTGCACGGTCTAGTCTTTTATTCTTTCTTTATCTAATTTTCAGAGGGTAGCTTAACATTAATCTGTCCCCATGTACCTTTTTTTCCATGTCTTTGGTGTGTGGATATTTACTTTGGTACAGATGCTTGGTTTTTTTGGTTAATGATGTTAAATTTGTTTTTTCAGGTCGTGGAATCTAGTGATCACTGCTGTGGTCATTTTGGTTTCATGCGGTCATCACGTAAGTGATGTATTCTGTGATGAGTTTGTTCTTCTTCCAGATATGTGCTTCTCATATGCGTTATTCAATTCCTTTCATCTATTTATATCTCTGATGGAGAGAAAAAACAGCTTACATATAAGAGAGAGAGAGAGAGAGAGAGAGAGAGAGAGAGAGGGAGTGTGTGTGTGTGTGTGTGTTTGTGTGGGGGGGGGGGGGCGATTGGTGGGGCATGCACGAGTGCATGCGTGCCTGCCTATGTTGGTTGGCTGAAATGCTGAAGAACATGTCTGTCATCCTCTGCAAAATTCACTTTTCTGATGCCTATTTGTGCTTTGGATGAATATGCTGTTCGATTTTCTCCCTTTGGATGAATATATTTGTCATCCACCGCAAAAACTTTTCTGATGCCCATTTGTGCTTTGGATGAATATTCTGTTCGTTTTTAATGAGAAAACTTTGTAGTTAAGTGCCGCAGCTGGATTCCCTTTAGATTTCAAGAAGAAAAATATCTGTTCAGATCAGTAAAAGGCAAGGCTATTCCTCTATCGCAGAATGCATTGAGGGCCAACAACCTTCAAGAAACAGAAATGCTACCATCTAGGTTCTCGACTTTAGCTGACCTTTTTGTTCTGTTTTCACCCTCTGATAATTGGTAATCATCACTATTCCAAAATCGTGTATCCTTCTCTGCTTGTAGTTTTATCTAAACCATCCAAATTCTAATTGAAGCGCGTATGAGGTTATGGTGAATTGACTGAATGACACTTTATGCACTTTTTGACTGGGGAATAAGAATATGATACACTTTAAGCCTAGAACACTGAGGGACAATAATCAAGACAAAACAAGATTAATGAATGTTGGTGAACAAGTAGCAAGCTCCCTTTGAAGTACATAATGACGTGAGAATTGAAAATATTTGGCACTAGTGCATGATTTTCCAGAACATATCTGAAGTTCTGAACCTGCAGCCTCTGTATAATTGGATGATATTGATGATTATACGTGAGGCATTATATCGATTAGAAGGTTTCTGAGATTGCTTTGCAAATGTTGAAACCTTGGAGTTTTGTTAATCGGAAGGGACTATAATTTTCAATCCTGTTTGTTGGTTATCAACAGAGGAAGTCTGAGGTGAATCACACTGTAAACTTTCTACCAAAGTAAAATCATCACTGACTCTCAGCTTTTTCATTTCTTATGAGTTTGCAACTAGCAAAGCTTTGACTCCCTTGATACGATTGGTTTTCCACTCTAGTGTCGGTCAGGGAATGACTTCTGAAAAAGCTTTAAAATATATCAACTGATTGGATATGGATCTGATTGCTTGGAGGATCTACATAACCATGCGATGGCTAAGGTAGTTTTGGAGAATGCTTGACATAGTTATTCTCCTTATGAGAGATATACTGTGGTAGAGAATCAAACAGGCTTAGAAAGACATTGGTGATTTAATATTAGTTAACTAGTTGGCCGTTGCATCATTATCTGTTGTGTACTTAATTGCTGTCTTAGTCTATTTTTAGGTAACCTCAATCCCTGAATCCAAAGTTTGACAACGATGCTTTGGTCTTGTCTGTTATCAAAGAAGTGTTGTTTACATTGGCTCGCTCTCGCTTTCTTTCTCTCTTTCATGAAAAAATTTCAATAGCTTTGCTCCTTTTTATAGGAGATAGCTTCTTAATAGAGTTTCTTGTTAATCTTGCAGCTTATATGCCACACTTAAGCCTCCTGTATGGAGATTTGTCAGAAGAGGAGGAGAAGAAGGTTCAAGAAAAAGCTTACATCCTTGACGAAGGCATTGGAAGCTTGGATTTTGAGATCTCTTGTGTTGCATTGTATAAAACTGACACCGAGGACAAAAGCCTCAAGTCATGGGAGAAAGTGGCTGAATGCAACCTTGAACTTAGCTAGATGAATAAGAATATCTCTATAATGTAATGAAACCTTGTGAGCCCTTTGGCTGCTGCAAATAAGCTGTGTGAATGTGGAAACTCTCTTGTAGTTCAATATCCATGATGGCTGTTCTGATATCAGTCTTCCTTTTTGAGATATGGTACTTATATGAATGGAACTGCATAATAGTAAGATGCATCTGTAGAATTCATAGCGAGTAATTGAGTGATTTTCATCTTCATTGGAAACAGTGATCTCTGTTTGCATGGGATTAGGTGATGATCGGGTATTCATGAAGCCTCAAAGCATGAGTATTGATGTGATATAAGCAAATTTCAGGAAGAACATTTAATTTACCCTAGCTTCGATAACTTTCTATTATACTATAAAAGAAAAACTAATAAAGTGAAACGTATTTGCACCTTTTGCTTCCAATTCTTGTATGGGCTGACAATAATCTTTGAATTGCATAAATACATGGTACCTTGAACAAAATTTTTGAGAGAGGAGTTCAAAACGAAAAATTTCACATTTTTTTCTGTGATAAAAAAGTTTGGTAATGATTGATTGCGTAGAATAGTTTCAAACCACACAGGTATAGATGGAATGGATGATGGCTCACTTGGCTTTGTAAGTGCAGTTTTGAGTGAACTTTCAGATGATGATTTCATCAATCCAAATGGACGGATGCCTCTCACACACAACAAATCGAGAATGCACCGTATTACAGCCTCCCAAAGCATATACCATTCCATCCAATCCCCACTTGTTCATTCCACTCAAAACCACCTCAGAACACTGTCCCAGAAAATAAAAAAATCAGAAAGCAATAATAAAAATCGAATCTTGGAACGTGGGTGCTGTACAATTACCTCTTTATGTCCCCTTAGTTTCTCTTCAATCTCTGTTTCGTTAGATTTCTCAGGTTTCTTGAACTTTTTAGTTCAACTCAGTTTCTTCAATTCAATTTCCATGGAAGGTGGCAGTGAAGCTCAAGAACAGAAGAACTTTTATTCAGTGTGGGGGCTTCCTCCGGAGGATTTGAGGCCGAGGTTGAAGAAGTTGATGGAAGGCCTCAGATCAGAGTTTGGTGGGCCGGAGTTTGAGCCTCACGTGACTGTTGTTGGTGCTATCAGCCTTACAGAGAGTGAGGCTCGTGACAAGTTCAAGAAGGCTTGCCATGGCTTGAAGGCTTACAATGCAAAAGTAGAGAAAGTTGCAACTGGGACTTTCTTTTACCAGTGTGTCTATCTTTTGCTTTATCCAACACCTGAGGTAATTTTCAGATTTTATTAACCTGTAAAATTATTTTGGTACTTTTTCTGGTTAAAAATATGAATTTTAATGTGATTTCTTCTGAGGCATCTGGTAGTGTGTTTTGAGAGCTTTTAGAACTCCTGAAGATTATTTAGGATAAAAGATGGGAATTCAAGCAAAGCAAAGCCGTGCATAAATTGTTTGTTGTCTGAGAGATCAGTCCTATATGTACTTCAGTCAGTAATGTGTCAGAAGTTAAAGAGAGGCATAAATGGATTATCAAAATGCCAGCTTTTTGAGGGACAAACATACATGGCCCTCTCTCTCAACACGTGTGCATCATATATTTAGGCCTGTCATTTTGGTGGCATAAACTTCATTCTCGAAATAGTTCTGGTATGAGTTACTTTATGGTTTGATCATGCTTTGGGCTTTTGTGGCATAAAATGCCTTCTATCTTATTGAATTTCAGCCAATACTGAAGCAGGAACGCAAGAGTGAACTTACAAAGTAGAGTATAAAAGCCTAACAAATATAAACTAAATTGCAATAGGTGTACAAGATCAGCTAATGGAGCATCATGTTCGAGTATTTAATGACTTTGAATATTCCCCCTTTTTTTTTCGGTTCAAAATTCTATGTTACATAAATTGCATCTACTGTGCACTGGGTTATCTCAGCAGCGTTTTCCTCTCGCTTTCATGAGCAACTGCAGGAAAAAGAATCTGATTAATTCTATTATTTGTCTGGTGTGGTGAAGAAAACATAGAAAAAGGGGAAAACCTTTAAATATCTTTCCATCTTCTTCCCAGTGACTGGAAAGAAGATATTTAATCACTTCTTTTTTCATGCGTATTTGGTTTTCCTGTAATCTGTATTTTTTCTATTATCCTTCCTTTTGCTATTAACAAGCATGCCAATAATAGAAAATGGAAACTTAAGTGAAGTAATGTAGAAAATTGTAAATTGTAATTGTTATGCATGCACCCACATGTATACATTCTTCTAGTATTATGTGCAACTACTGATGCTGACTAGTGTCTTCACTATAGTAGTACTTAATGTGGCTGATTGAGGATGAGGAACTCGCATATTATTAAAGCAAAGGATTTCTTTGCACAGTCTAGTCTTAATTTATTCTTTCATTATTTAATTTTCAGAGGGTAGCATAATATTAATCTGTCCCCATGTACCTTTTTTTCCTTGTCTTTGGTGTGTGGATATTTACTTTGGTACAGATGCTTTGTTTTTTGGTCAATGATGTTAAATTTGTTTTTTCAGGTCGTGGAATTTAGTGATCATTGCTGTGCTCATTTTGGTTACAGGCGCTCATCACGTAAGTTATGTATTCTATGATGAGTTTGTTGTTCTTCCAGATACGTGCTTCTCATTTGCGTTATTCAATTCCTTTCATCTATTTATAGCTCTGATGGAGAGAAAAAAACAGCTTACATATAAGAAAGAGAGTGTGGTGTGTTGAGGGTTGTGCATGCACGAGTGCATGTGTACCTGCCTATGTTGGTTGGCTCAAATGATGAAGAATATGTCTGTCATCCACTGCAAAATTTACTTTTGATGCCCAATTGTGCTTTGGAAGGATATGCTGTTCTTTTTTCCCCCTTTGGATGAAAATTCTGTCATCCATTGCAAAATTTACTTTTCTGATGCCCACTAGTGCTTTGGATGAATATTCTGTTGTTTTTTTAATGAGAAAACTTTTTAGTTAAGTGAAGCAGTTGGATGCCCTTTAGATATCAAGAAGAAAAATATCCGTTCAGATCGGTAAAAGACAAGTCTATTCCTCTGTTGCAGAATGCTTCGAAGGCCAACAATATTCAAGAAACAGAAATCTTGCTATCATCTAGGTTCCCAACTTTAGCTTACCTTTTTGTTCCGTTTCACCCTCTGATATTCAGTAATCATCACTATTCCAAAATCATGCATTTTTCTCTGCTTGTCGTTTTACCTAAACCATCCAAATTCTAATTGCTGCACTTATGAGGTTACGGTGAATTGGCTGAGCGACACTTTATCCACTTTTTCGACTGAGGAATAAGAATATGATATACTGTAGCCTAGAACACTGAAGGACAATGCCTGAGACAAAACAAGAGTAATGAATGTTGTTAAACAAGTAGCAAGCTCCCTCTGAAGCACATAATGACATCAGAATTGAAAATATTTGGCACTAGTGCATGATTTTCCAGAACATGTCTGGAAGTTCGGAACCTGCATCCTTTGTATAATTGGATGATATTAATGATTATATGCAAGTCATTATATCAATTAGAATGTTTCTGGGATGGCTTTGCAAATGTTGAAACGTTGGTCTTTTGTTTATTGGAAGGGCATGTAATTTTCAATCCTGTTTGAAACTGGCAAAGCTTTGACTCCCTTGATATGATTGCTTTTCCACTCTAGTGTCAGTCATTCGATGGCTTCTGATAAAGCTTGAAAATATATCTACTGGTTGGATATGAATCTGATTGCTTGGAGGATCTACACAACCATGCAGTGGCCAAGGTAGTTTTGGAGAATGCTTGACATAGTTATTCTCCTTTTGGGAAACATTCTGTGGGAGAGAAAACAAATTCATTTAGCTCTTCTCTGGCTCAGCTTTTACTCTAGGTATCCTAGCTGGAATCAAACAGGCCTAGAAAGACATTGGAGATTTAATCTTAGTTAACTAGTTGGCTATTGCATCATTATCTGTTGTGTACTTAATTGGTGTCTTAGTCTATTTCTAGGTAACCTCAATCCTGAAATCCAAAGTTTGACAATGATGCTTCAGTCTTGTCTGTTATCAAAGATTTGTTGTTTACATTGCCTCTCTCTCTCTCTTTCATGCAAAACATTCAATAGCATTGCTCCTTTTTATAGGAGAGGGGTTCTTAATATATTTTCTTGTTAATCTTGTAGCTTATATGCCACACTTAAGCCTCCTGTATGGAGATTTGTCAGAAGAGGAGAAGAAGAAGGCTCAAGAAAAAGCTTACATCCTTGACGAAAGCATTGGAAGCTTGGATTTTGAGATTTCTCGTCTTGCGTTGTATAAAACTGACACCGAGGACAAAAGCCTCGAGTCATGGGAGAAAGTGGCTGAATGCAGCCTTAAACTTAGCTAGATGAATAAGAATATCGCTATGATGTAATGAAACCTTGTTAGCCTTTTGGCTGCTGCAAATAAGCTGTTTGAATATGGAAACTCTCTTGTAGTTCTGTATCCATGATGGTTGTTCCTAATCTCAGTCTTTCTATTTGAAATATGGTACTTGCATGAATGGAACTGCACAATAGTAAGATGCATCTGTAGAATTGTTAGCGAGTAATTGAGTGCTTTTCATCTTCATCGGAAATAAAGATCTGTGTTTGCATGGGATTTGGTGATGATCAGGTATTCATGAAGCCTCAAAGCATGAGTATTGATGTGATATAAGCAAATTTCAGGAAAAACGTTTAATTTACCCTGGCTTCGACAACTTTCTCCTTGTGGAATCCACTTACACTTTTCACTTCTTGAAATAACCTCGTGCATCCAGATTTAAAAACTGTCCCTAAATCCTTGGGAATAAATGAATTTGAGATTAAAGGATAATTCATTTGAATACTATTAGAATACCGGTGTTCATGGTCATACTGTTGAGTTAATGCTGAGATCTTAAGCCAAATTCTTCTCCAGTACACAAAACCCTTTGGCAATGGGCTTACCGCTGGCAGTGTTCATTATCTCAGAACTAAAGTTCAGCAGAAGCTGTTGTCCAGTTTCAGGTACGAGCTCCTTATTAATCTGTTATCTCAGGACTAAAGTTCAGCAGAAGCTGTTGTCCGGTTTCAGGTACGAGCTCCTTATTAATCTGCTTTGCCAAATTACATTAGGATGATTAGATCCATTTCTCTGATGCTGTGGTTTCCTAGACCTTCTCTTTTCAGTATTCCCCTTTTACATTTCCAGTTGGCATATATTCTGAGTTATGCTGAGGTGAAACTTATGTATCTATTCTGTTTCAGGTATGTGCTCTATTACATGGTAATTACCATTTCTCAATCAAATATATCTTCTGCGTTTGTCTTGCTAATTTGTTTTAGTTTTCTAACATCAGCTTGTCACATTTTACTTTTGGCTTATTCAACATTGCCCGTCTGCAAATATTGATTATACATGATGTGGTATGTCAAATATTACTAAATCTTCTGTTCAAGGGAAATATGATTGAGAGCAATAAACACTATGAAATAATAATATTAAAGACTCAATACATTTATTGTTACAAACAAAAAGTTGCTCCAAGCAAACACATATATGCATCTGTTACAAGTGTTGTTTTAGGAGGCAAAACAGACAAGTAGCAGCTAGTAGGTTGGGCATTAGATGCTTTTGTTTTTCTCAAAATAAAAGATAAGAATGTCTCAAGAAAATGAATTATTATCAACCGAAGATACAAAGATAAGGAACTTATTACCCATAACCCAATTGCAATGGTCCAAACGCCATTTTTATTCATTAGAAATTTGCATTATAATCATATGAATTCAATTTCATACCCAGATGGCATTAGCTTCTATAAGCAGTGGTTTGAGCTTTCCCTTGATATTGAGGCTGTTCACCTCACCTGAGCCCCCGATCAATTCCTGGCCTATGAAAACAGTTGGTACACATGGATCACGCCCCATGGCTTGCAGTTCGCGTTCCATTTCCTTTCCATCTGGATGTTCATCAAGCTCATAAACAGTAAGGTTTGCACCAAAATTGTTTAACAGTGTCTTAATACTGTGGCATATGCCACAAGTGCTTTTGCTGAAGATAACTAGAGGCTTTTCAGCTCCCAACCTCCTAACTATACCCATCTTGCAGAAGATGAAACAGAAAATGGAAGGAGTACTGAGTGATATTGAGGTAAAAATGTGAGAGGAACAATTGCCGTTGTTAGAAAGTTTTCAAGGTAATGAAGGAAAAACTTGGACCTCCCATGGGCTTATATATACACAAAAATATCTGTAAACATAAAGATGTTGCATTGGATGGTTTTTGCATTCAGAAAGGGATTGAAGGAATTTTGAGCGACATGAGGAGATGTATTATTCATGATGTTACCTGGGCATTGACAAGGAAAGGTCAGAAAACTGTTTATACAATCTTGAGTTTGGCTCTGGAAGCATTGCATTGATTTGCCGAGAGAAAGGGATTAAAGTATGTTCGAATAATATTAGGAAAAGATATAGCACAGGAAGGGATGTAGCATATATGGTCACATGTTGCATGGACATTGATCTAAGGATGTTTTTACACCTTTGTTGTTTGTGGTTTGGCCGCAAAAACAACTTTGTACCTTGTTGGCCATGGCTACTTGGAAGTTAGAACCAAACTTCCAATTTTCCACTATGAGAAAAAGTGGGAGTAACATTAGCATCCCAAAATTTAGCTGCCGATATTGAACTGAATGATATGGCTGCAGCTGTGTAATTCTTCTGAAGTAGAAGCACACGACCTTATTCTGATAGTAAAATTGATGTGTATAATTGCCTATTTGAGCATCTGTTGAGAACGAAAAACGGGAAAAAGAAGTTTGTCCTGTAATGCTTTTTCTCCAGCTGTTCAACTTTTTTAGATCCCTACAATGGATTTGAATGGCCGTACTACAAAGGTGGTCAGGTACTTGGAACATATTCTTTATCTGCTTCATATTCCCCATATGAATATCACGTGAACTATATCTTCCTGGATATATATTCCTCTCTGCATTCTTGCAAAGGTACTTATGGAAGGCATGGATTGATAAACTATCGCATCTAAAGCTTAATTATTGCCAAAATCTTCACTGGACTGCACTATAAGAAAACAGAGAATTAGTGAGGGATATTTCTGTCGCTAATCTGTCACTAAATAAAATTAGCGACGGATTAGCGAGTTATTTTTTCAGTAGTCAACGACTGCAGCAATAGATTTTTGAAACGCATCTGCGAGGGATTTTTATTTTTCGGCGCTGATCCCTTTCTATTTAGAAAGGGATAAGCGACGCATTATTTTAGTAATTAATAAAAGTTGAGAATTTCCGTCGCTAATCCCAAGCTAATTAGCGACGGAATATTTCTTTTTAATATTATGATTTTAGGGATCCATCGCTAATCCCAAGCTAATTTGCGAATATTTCTTTTTAATGTTATGATTTTAGGGATCCATCGCTAATCCCAATCTAATTTGCGAGGGATTAGCGACGGATATTCAATTTAATTTCCTTGAACCCCTCGCTAGTACTGTATAATTTTAAAATATTTTTAAAAAATATTTAAAAAATACCCTGTAATTGAAGAAAATTCATCTATCAAAATAATGCAAAATTTAATTAAATTAAAAAAACCACCAAATAGTCATTATTAATAGAAATAATAATGACAAATGTGAATAATACATAAAAATGTTGTCTAAATATCCTAAATAAATATAATAATGAAAACATATGAATAATACATAAAAATATAGTGTATATATCCTAACTACGAAGCAGGAATCGATGTGGATGTTGGAGCCGACGGAGGGGTGGGGGTGGATCGGAAGGGCTTGGCTGATGATCTGGATGTGAATCTGGAGGACTGATGACGAAGTCCTCCTCATCCTCAGCATCATCCTCCTGAACAGCTGGTATCGGCGATGGCGGAGGTAGATTCAAATACTTGGTAGGTGTCAATTAAATCAAGGAATTCTAAGTAAGATGATGCTACCACAGTCTTAAGATAATCAAATTTGACAAGTATCAACTCATTCAAGGAAATGATTTCTCAAGGCTAGCAAATTCAAGAAAATAGATCAACTTCACAATGAAAAGAACATATGGAAATACACTAGGTAAGAATCAATAAGAACCTCTTGGCATGCAACCTCAATTTTTTAAAAAAATTTGACAGAGTTTCCCCTATAATTTGAACGTTTTATAGGCACAAGGCCACCACAATTCACACAACATTCATTGTAAAAATTACACAAAGCACAAATAACTTCAAAACATTTAATCAACAACACCAAATTTG